>CAJNOL010000083.1:238748-292996 GCA_905250125.1 Rotaria sordida
GTTTTTATAATGTGTGCTTTGGTCAATGTCGATATCTTTATTAAAAAGGTTTTTCTTTTGTTTTTTCTTTGAATGAGTGTCGATGACAATAGCCATTTTATGGGAACAAAAAGAATGAATGATCATTGTCATTCATTTAAATATGTCAATACGTTGAACTAATAAACGATTTTTGTTACGGTTGATTAGTGATGCATTACTTTCATCTTTTTTTTTTGTCTTTCATATGATTAAAAAAAAATTAACGATTGTTGCTTCTGAATAAAACGATTCTACATGTTTTTTTTCTTCTTCTATTTAAATACAAACAAATAATATCATGACAAAATTCAGGTAAGAAATAAAATATTTCTTGTATTCATAAAAAATAAATTTATTTTAATCTAGAATAGAAACAATTTATAAAAATCCAAAATGGACTGGTCAAACAGTGACTAAGTATATAAAGAAAAAAAAAAAAAACGTTTATATTATATAACTTTTTTAATTTTTCTACTATGAAGACTTGAACATCTTCAAAGTATCATTGATTTACGTCGACGTAAAAGTCATGAACAATCAAATTTAAAAAATGGAAGAAAATTTGATAATCAAAATGATTCACGTATTATTATTAATGTTAGTGGTTTACGTTTTGAAACATATAAATCAACACTTGAACGTTATCCAGATACATTACTTGGAAATATTCAACGTCGATCATGTTATTATGATAAAAAACATGATGAATATTTTTTTGATCGACATCGATTATGTTTTGAAGCAATACTTTATTTTTATCAATCATCTGGACGTCTTCGTCGACCTGAAAATGTTTCACTTGATACATTTCTAGAAGAAATAACATATTTTGATTTAGGTTTAGATGCACTTAGACAAGTACGAAAAGATGAAGAATTAGAAGAAGCAAAAAAAGTTAAATTACCAGAAAATCGTTTTTGTCGTCAATTATGGGCAAATTTAGAATATCCACAATATTCAATGACAGCAAAAATTATTAATATTTTTTCGATTATTTTTATATTACTATCTGCAATTGAACTTGCTATACAAACATTACCAAATTATCGTGGAACTCATAATAATCGATGCGAATACGAAGGAGATGGTATTTAAATAATTAGAAGACTAAGTCATAGATAAGAGCATTTTCGAGTTGGTCTTATTGATTTAAGTATGAAATGAATTTATAAGATTGAATAGAATATTTGCGATTGTTTGATTGATCAATAATATAAAAAACGATAGATTCGGTAGTCTGCCAGTTATTCTACTTATTTGTCAAATACAATTAATTCTATGATGAGAAACTTGAATCTATTCATATCAAAGATAATAATAGAAACTTTTGTTCGATGATAAACATAGATAATAGAATTCAATATAGAGCAATGTAAATAGTTTGAGCAATATTGCTGAAAACTTCTCATTTATCATAAGAAAGTAGATCTATTAGGTTTTATATTTCAATTTTGTAAGGATTTTGGTGATAGCTTTATAATACATTATATCTTTACGGTCATGGTCATAATCGATGTTAACGTCGAGACGATTTATCTTTCTAAAGAAAGATCGCATGGTTCTATTCGATAGCTCATCCCATAAATTAAGAATTAGAACTTAAATATCAGAAAAAAGTATGTTACTAACGAAGAAATCTCTTCAGCTGTCCGCTTCCAATTTTAATGATTTTTTTTATCTATAGCTACTATATAGTGTTCTAATGAAAACCATAAAAGAATTTGACTAAGGTATCGGATTTTTAATATGTCTATTTTCTGGACGCTTCAGATTTTCAAGTTTTCCTCAGAAACTTTATGCGTATGGACAACTTAACTAAACTAGCTTACATAAAAAAAATCTAGAAGATTTGAATACAGTTTCTTCAAGACATACAGTTTTCAAAGAATACATGTCTCATATCTCGAAGAGACGCCATTCAAAACTTGTGAATTTTTTTCTAGAAGCTAGTTTTATTGAGTTCTCTATATGTGCAATGTTTCTGTTCAAAATTCGAAAATACGAGTTTTCAGAAAACCTGGCGACTCTAGAAAAAAATTCAATAGCTTAGTTAAATCTCAATAGAAACTCAAATACTTTTAGGATTTCTATTAGAATACTATATAGTATCACTAGACGAAAAATCATTGACATCGGAAGTGGTACCTTTTTTGATTACTGATTATTAGTGACGGAGCCAGGGGGTGCGTTCAGTCCTAGAATTATGCGAGACAAACTTTTTTCGAGTCCCGATCCCGCATACGCTGTGGAACGGAACAAATAGAATTTTTCGGTATTCTGAATTGTTCCGCAAGACTCTACTCAAAGCACTCTGAGAGATTTTGAAACCTATATTAAAATAACACTTGACAAGGTTAGAGTGAGCTCAGCCCATGATGAGACCATTTCTAAGCTGATCTTAGTTCTTATGTTCGCACACTTTATAATAGTATTTTCGTTTTGAATATCAATCATAACTGAAGATTTTTTTATGCAAGAAATTTTTATATTATGTATTTGAACTGACACGCATTATCTTTTTTTAGGCTTATTTATTGATAGTAACAGATCAACAACTCGCCGTCTTTGTCCACCAAATTTTCAATCATCATTCTTTATAGTTCAATCAATTTGTATTGGTTTTTTTACCATAGAATTTCTTCTACGTTTAATATCTTGTCCATCTTTTTTTGATTTTATTAAATCAATTCCAAATTGGGTTGATTTTTTTGCAATCGGTAAATTTTTTTTTTTTTTGTTGTTTTATAATTAATCAATTCTTTATATTCTTAATCTAGTTCCTTATTATATAACATTAATAATCAGTGTGTTTGGTACTCATAATGAAATATCTTCAGAAACTTATTTTTTTTTAAGTATTTTACGTATATTTCGTTTTTTACGTGTATTTAAACTTTATCGTATATTTCAACATATTAAATCATTACGTGTACTTGGTAGTACAATAAAAGAATCAATACCTGATTTTATAATATTATTATCATTTTTAACATTAAGTGGTTTTCTATTTGGAGCAGCAATGTATTTTGCTGAAAATAATACTAATAAAGATTTTTTTGATTCAATACCTAAAGCAACTTATTATGGCATTATTACATTAACAGCAGTCGGGTAGAAATGAAAAACAAAAAAATTTTTATAGATTTTTATTTATTTTATTTTATTTTATTTTATTTTTTAAGATATGGTGATTTAGTTCCCATAACTGTACTTGGACGTAGTTTAGCATGTTTAGCTGCTATTTATGGTGTATCAGTTGTTTCAATGCTTGTTTCTGTACTTGTTGATCGATATCAACGAGTATATGCACGTAAACATTTTCTTAATGAAGAATATACAGAAAATACAGTTTTAAATGATTCATATCGACGTTCAATTAATAATGATAAATGTGAAGAAAGTCCAATCGATATGGAAAAACAAATTACTGTTATACCTGAATTATATAATCATGTTGAACACGAACAAGATAAAGATGAATCATCTGGTAAAGTTCGTTTTATTCTTGGTTATTTATCTGATGATGAACCTGATGATGATAATGATAATATTGATGAAAGTGATCATGAAATTATTCATAAAGTTGCTCAGGAATTATTTCATTCAACATCAAATAGATATCGTTCAATGAATAGTAACAATTGACAATAATAATCTTTTTTTGTTTTTATTTGGACATTATTAGTCAGATAAAAAATTGATAGATTTTTTTTTTCATTTAAATTAAATGGAATATAAAAAAATAATAGATATCAAATGTAATTCTAATGAATACTATATTTATCAAATATTTAATGTAATGAATTGGATCATATACAAAAATGTCTCATATATTATTTGAAATGTACATTTTACAAACTATTTATCTTATCTTCATTGTTCTTTGCTTGATAATGTCAAACAATGAGTTGCAATGGACAGTACATTAATCAGTTTTTACATTATTATTTAACTAATAGAAGGACGTTTTCTACCAGAGATGTCCACGGCGACGCTGCTACCACCGCCATGACGATGTCAGCAGCACTTTTTTAAAGAACCACAACGGGGCGGGAGATATTTCAAGAATACCATTGTGGTAGCGGTGCGACAGCGACAGATCTCTAGTTGTAATGGACATCTCTGTTTTCTACATACTTACAAGAGAACACGCCCAGGTTCCGCATCCTTGTGAGCTGATATTTTGCCCAGAAGTAGGCCTTGGTGAGTTATGAAAAGTCTCCAAATGAGTTGTGCTAGAGCTTGCTGAGTCGAAAATTTTGGACTCAGACCTAGTCGAACCATACTTTGATACTCTCAATAAAACTTGTATCTGTTGAATTGAGACTTCGTCAACGTTAGAGATTAAAGTATTCATATGACATCACAATTGAACTTTGTCACAAAACATTAAAATCCTAGTGTTATGAGAGATGGATACCAAACTTGTACGACTTTATCGTGCATTTGATTACACATTATATTCTGATCAGCTTGAAAAGTAAAAAGGTTTATTAACATTGATAATAATACACATACCAAAGTTTCTGGTAAAATATTATGACATAAGTGTAAGCTTATTTATTTCATGTTGATGATATATTTAACTTATTTTATGAAATAATTCTTAACTCTGATGATTATTTATTACTAGATACTAGTGACATCTAAAGTTTGTTTATTTATTCCTATTAAAATTTTTAAAAAATCTGGAAAATTCTAAATTTTTCTACTAATAATAGGTGAATATATAAGGCAGATATTATTTTAACAATTATGCTCTACATGAACAATTGCACTAAAGATGAAGGTTTGCTTGATTATTATGGGTCATTTGTACTTTACCAAGATTTATCATTCGCTTTTTTTTGCACTTTACAACAGTTTTTCACCATTCACACATTTTTTCAATCGATGAACGCAGCTGTGCTCTGTATAGCAGCCATTTTCTTTAGAAAGTACTTTGGTCATGCACATCATTTCTCTTCGTAGATCAGTATAATCCACCTGACCTGTAAAATATTTATTCTTGATCCTATTTCAGACAAATTGATCGAAAAAAAAAATTCCGATTCTTTCGAACAATATGATTTTAGTATTGATATACTTCATTATCAATTTATGATTATTAGTAGACTCAAATAATTGTTTAATTGATGAATAAGTTTCTCACTCTAAACTTTGTTCTTTCTAAAATACTTTTGAGATCATATGAATAAAATAATATCATTAAAAAAAATTTAATTTTATAATAGATAGCTTTTTATTGATTAAGAGAAAAACAACTACCTAAAATTTTATCGAACAACCATAAATATACTTCACCTTTGTTTTTGTTCAAGTTGAATTATTTATATTCTTTTTTTGTTAGTATTATAGATTAATCATCATCTTTAGCTTATTATTCAATAATGGCTTTCGGACAAAATTCACGAGGTCGTGGTGGCAGTCGTGGTCGAGGAGGTTTTAGAGGAGGTCGAGGTGGTGGTGGCGGACGAGGTAAGATGAATATTTTGAAATCAATCAAGAAAATAGCATTGATTCTTTTCTTTTAGGTGGTGGTAGTGTAGGTTTTGGTAATCGTGGAGGTAGTCGTGGTGGTAGTCGTGGTGGTAAATTTGGTGGTGGAAACGATCGAGGACGAGGCGGTGGCTTTGGACAAGATCGAGGACGAGGCGGTGGTTTTGGACAAGATCGAGGACGAGGCGGTAGTTTTGGACAAGATCGAGGACGAGGCAGTAGTTTTGGACAAGATCGAGGACGAGGACGAGGCGGTGGTGGTGGTGGTGGAAGATTCTCAGAAACTAGTAAGTTTTCATCTGTGTAATTTTACAGGTTAATTTGTTTTTGAATCAATTATTTAGAACGTGAATTCATGAGTGATAGTATTTATGTTGGTCAATTACCTGCTGATATTCAAGAAAATGATTTGAAAAAAATGTTTCCAAAAGCAAAAAATTTACAACTTGTACCAGCTGTAGGAACTCGACCTGGGTTAGTTCTTAGTTGTTTTTTTTTCCTAAATTTTTGTTTTATTTTAATGGTTATGTTATATTCTAGTCATGCTTTTATTACATTTCCTGATGATTCTTCAGCAGCAGCAGCTGTTAAACAAGGTGCTACATTTAACGATACACAACTTAAAATAGCTTTTCAAAATAAACGTGGTGAACCACAAAAACGGTCATCAGATACAGATGATCAATCAGGTTCGTTTATTTTTCATTTTTGTTTTTCTATATAAACGATACATTTTCTTTTGTTTTCATCATCTAGGTCCTAAAGCAAAAAAACTCAAAAGTGATATGTCTCCTGCTAAAGGATCAGCAAATAAAAATGGTTTAAAAGCACAAAGTAAAAAAAAAGCTGCTTCTGATGATGATGAGGATGCGGATGAAGACGATGATGATGAATCAGTATGTGTTAAATATTCCTTGAAAAAAACAATAGTAAAAATAATCAATAATATTTGGATTAATTTAGATGGATTTTGAAGATGATGATGATGATGATGATGATGATGATGATGATGAAGACGATGATGATGAAAATGAATCAGATGAAGAAGATGAAAAAAAGCTTAAAAAAACAGTTGCAAAAATGGTTTCTGGAGGAAAATTAGTAAGTTTGAAAATATCATAATTGAAAGAAAAAATAAACTAAGTTTATTTCATCAGGATAAAGCTGCAGCAAAACCATTAGGTGGAAAAAATGTTGAAGAAGATGATGATGATGATGATGATGAAGATGATGATGATGATGATGAAGACGATGATGATGTAAATAATTAATCTTTGTTTTATAAAATAAACATAGAATTTTCTTTCCAATAGGATGATGAAGATGAAGAAGAAGAAAAACCATCTAAAAAAACTCCGCCTACATCAGCCAAACAAGCAACACCAACTGTTGGTCAAAATAAAAATAAAGGCAAAACAGAATTAACAAAACCAACTGTTATCGATAATTCATCTCAAAAAAAGACTAAACCTACAGCTCAAACAATTTCAAATAAATCAACATCAGCTGAAACTCAAAAACGTACAATTGATGTTGTTGATAAATCAGGTATAATTATTTTTTTATTGTATTAAATATAAAAAAGAAAATCTATTTATTTTCTTCTAAGGTCCTCAAGCGAAAAAACTTAAGAATGAAACTCCAGTTACTGGTAAAAATGTTCCAGCAGGAAATAAGAATGTTTTGAAAGGAAAAGGAAAACAAGATGATGATGAAGATGAAGATGACGACGACGAAGATGATGATGATGAAGTAAGGATTCTATACGAAAGAAAGTTTTAGATGTGCAGAGTCGAGCCCAAAATTTTCCTATCCTACAGATCTAGATTTTCGATTTTTCTTTTTAGCTTGATTTCGGTGAAGATAGTGATGATGATGATGATGATGATGACGATGATGATGATGAAGAAGATGAAACACCTAAAAAATCTATCGGAAAATCACCTGTAACTGGAAAACAAGTAAGTTTAATTAATCTCTATTTTACAAGTCAAATGATCTAAACCTTTAGACTAAACCTGTTGCCAAACCGTCAATTGCTGAAGACGATGATGAATCCGTAAGTATAATAAATTGCACTCTTAATTTCATTATGATCGCTGTTTCTCTTTTCAGGATGATGATGACGATGATGATGATGATGAAGAAGAAGACCAAAAACCTACAAAAGCGGCAGCGAAACCAACACCAGCTTTGAAACAAGTAAGTAGAAGTAAATAAGTTCTTCTCCAAATAATCATTTCAAAATTTTCAGACTAAGCCTATTGCCAAACCATCAATGGCTGAAGACGATGATGAATCCGTAAGTATAACAAATCACACACTTGATTTCATTATGATCGCTATTCTCTTTTCAGGATGATGATGATGAGGATGACGATGATGATGATGATGATGAAGAAGACCAAAAACCTACAAAAACGGCAACCAAATCAACACCCGTTTCGAAACAAGTAAGTAGAAGTAAATAAATTCTTCTTTAAATAATCACTTGAAAATTTTCAGACTAAACCTACTGCCAAACCATCGACTGCTGAAGATGATGTAAGTTTGTAATTTTCTTTTTTTTTTATCTAATACTTTTTTTTTCCTATATATCTTCAATAACAGGATGATGACGAAGACGTAAGTTAATAAAAAAATCACTTTTGAAAAAAACAAAAATAATAATCATAAATTTTCTTTAGGATGATGACGATGAAGACGACGACGATGATGATGAAGAATCTACACCTGCAGCACCACTCAAATCTGCTTTAAAAAAACCATCATCAACTCCAACTTCAACTCCATCAAAACAAAAACCATCATCGACTCCAACTAAATCAGAAACTAAACCAAAACAAGAAACATTAATATCAAATGCTAATAAACCACTTAATAAAACACAATTATTTATTAATTCAATAAAAGAAAGTGTTAGTGTATCTGATATGAAAGAACTTTATCCAAAAGCAAAATCAATTAAAATGCAAAAACGTAAAGTTGGTCCAAATCGTAAAGTTATTCAGTATGTATAATATCTTTTTCTTTTTTTTTTTGTAAATAAATTTTATTTTTGTTTTTAGATTTGCTTTTGTTTCATTTGATAATGAAGCTGATTGTACTGCAGCATTAAATGCTCATACACAAATTGGTGGTGAAAAAGTTAATGTTTCTTATGCATTTGCACCAGTTGGTAAACAACAAACAAAAACAAATGATGAATCAAATAAAAAACAAGAAAAAAATGAGAAAAAACAAGAACAAAAATCAACAAATGGAAATAATAAACAAGAAAAAAATGAGAAAAAACAAACACCATCAAATGAGAATACAAATAAAAAAGAAAAATCTAAAAGTGGTTTGTAGAACAAAAAAAAAAAATTTGAATGTTGTATTTTTTTTTAATAAATTTTTATTTTAGAAAAACAACTTTCAACAAATGCAATCTATGTTGGTCAATTACCAGAACATGTTGTTGAAGATGATATAAAAAAACTTTTTCCAAAAGCAACTAAAATTGAATTACATTCAGCTAAAGCAAAAAATAAAGGTGTGCGACCTGGTTTTGCATTTATTACATTTTCTGATGATAATTCAGCTGCTGCTGCTATTAAACTTGGACCAACATTAACACTTAAAAATACACAATTAAAAGTTGCTTATCAAACTAAACGAGCAACACCAACAGCTACTGAATAAGAAGAATAATAAAACAAGAAAATGAAGAACTTACAGCGTTTTTTTTGCTTTTCTCTCTTTTTTTGAGTATCGAATGTTTTTTTTTGTCTTGTTATAGTTAAATACTACATGATTGTTATCCGTTTGTTTTTTTATCTTCAATTATTGGAGATAAATACGCATGTAGACATTAACATTTTGTTTTGTGTTTTGTGTTTATTCAACTATGCTCGCCGTGTTCTTTTTTTATCTTCTATATTGAAGATAGTTCATTCATAATGAAACATAAAAACAAAAAAAAAAAGAATTTTGAAAGTAAACATAAGAAGATAATGTTTATTGTTAAGCAATTCGAAATGGGTATGGATGTGGGTTTGTGTCTTCTCTAAGCATGTATCCATATTCAACAACAGAACTTCATTATTTCAAACTGATCTCATTAATTAAGAATTATATCAATGAACTGTTGCATCACAAATATAGAAGGATGTCTGTCTTTGACAACTAAAATGAAAAGTGATCCGATGAACCGTTTAGTTTAATAAGAGATTGAAAAGAAACTAAAATCAACCTAAACTCATTTGGTTTGGCTTTTTTGATTAGCTGTAGTATGTAGTCCAACAACGTTGTATAAATCCCTCTTTTGACATTCTTTAGTGTCATTTTCCTACTCGAATTTTCTACCGACGGAAATATGTTTTATATCACTTATGGAATTCCATCACTTGAATTTTGACAAATTGTTGAATTTTCAGCCGTTACTTTTGACAATAAAAGAATTATGGAAATTTCGATAGAAAATTGGACAAATTATCGAAATTATAGTTCCACCGATATTTTTGTTTCATCCCATTGTGACTCATCGATTAACTGAAATTTCTATGGACATTGAACGAAAGTGCCAAAGTTCAGCTGGCGATATTTCACACAATTCATGCCTAGTCTGCTCTTCATTTTCATCCACACCTATACCCCTTACCTTCATCTTTTTGCATGTGCTTAACTTTTCGGTACTAAGCTCGCCTCATGCTTATCATTCACCGATCTCTTCAGACAAGACCCAAAATTGCAAAGTACCCTGCGGGTTAAACTAGCCGATTAATATTTCTGATTTTCTGAATACGTTTAATTTAATTCCAGAAAGATAAGATAATAACAAGTTGTTGCACGAAATAACGAATTAAAACAGAGAAACAATAATCATGAATATTTTTTTATACAAAAAAGTCTTGAATTAATGCAATTTTTTTTGATCATACCAGTACTGTTTCGCATAATCAAAAGTATGTAATTATGATAGCAAAAACAACATATGATTAAGCATACAACGACTAGATAAAAGAAAATGTAGGGAAGACAAGGACATTTACATTCGACATCGACACTCAACTTTTGCAATGGCACGAACGAAAAATTTACTATCCAATTCTTTTGAATCTGAACAAGTTCCTCTGTCAGTCAATATAAGTCCTACAAACAAGGGAAAACAGCTGATTCTGTGGCTCTAGAATCAATGGAATCACTTGGAATCACAGTTTCTGCTGTTTCCCTCTTGCCTACAAAACTAAATTGATGTTCACTTTAGGCATTGGTTGCTAAAACAGAATGAATTTGTCAAAGTACTCTCGAATAATAAGGCGATATACACACAGTTAATTTTCAAAATGTAAGAACCAGGCCAACAGCTTTGATCTGGCAGCTCTGGTTTGTACAAAGAGAATAAGTTAATTACAATCGAAATAAATCTCATTTGCAAAAATAATCAGTATGTAATCAGCGTTATACTGAATTGTTTCATTCAATCAAAAGCTTTGATCTTTTCTGAGTTTTTATTACTGCAATATCAAGTAGAAACAATTTGATATTTAGCACTGGTAATCATTGCAAAGCGTTAAGCATAATATAAAGGACTTCAAGCCGTTAGAAACTGCCGGAAGCAATCAGAAATCACCAATAATAAATGATGTCTAAGTTTCTAATGATTTTGGTTAAATAGATACGAATTGTGCATTGTGTCAAGTTAACAATTGTATTGATTTTTAAAAAGCAGCTGCCGGATATTTTTTGACTTTAGACCGTGCGCATATAAAGATTTTCATGACAATAATTGAATTGTGCGTATTAACATTGATATTATTAAAACATTGATATGCCTAGTATCAGTGTTTCGGCATATCTCAGTGCTAATGTTTCATTGTTTCAGTAAGCTTCAATATCAGTGTTTCAGCATTGATATTAATACCACACATCTCTATTTATATTAAATTATCGAAACTTGTCATTGAAATAAACATTATGTTAATAACATGAATTCAACAAATTCTTTACAATAAAAAAAAACGAAAGCGAAAAGTTTTTTGAGGAATATACATTGATCATTAATCATGATGATGATGAATAGATTTCTATGAGACTACAAAAAGTATTTAACTATTCGATAAGAAATTCTTAACATAGAAACCTTAACCTTTGATTTAAGAGATATTTTCAATGTGAAAATACTTTTAATAAAAATTGTTGTTGCTCTAGGATTGTGAAAGAAGAACAATTGATAAAGTATATATGACCTTTTGGTTCTAACAGTGCATTTTTCCCGATGGAAATATATAATAAGAAGGATGTGGGTGTGCATCTTCTCTTCGACAACATCCACCCACATCCTCCATATATATAATTGTATTCAGAAAATGTAGAAATCTGACTAGTATTATATTTATTCATGATTGTTATTAAGCAAAATAATCACAGATGACCAAGAGAAAGAAAAAAAGAAAGAAATAATAGTAAAGTTTAACAAAAAAGACAAGAGAAAAAAGAACACAGAAAAAATATATATCAAAATAAAGTCATCTGACCAAATGAGAACGAAAAATGAATCGACACTATTTTAATCGATCTTAACTTTGCCCGAACCAATTTCTTCCTATTGAACTATTAATAACTTGAGGTCGTTTTAATGCAAATGATGTTGTTGATCGTGTATTAGCTGGTTCAATAGGTTTAAATGCTGAAATATTTATATCAATTGGAGTTGTTCGTGGCGGAAGAAGATGATGTAAAAATGGTAATGAATGATGATATGATATCGTTGATAATTCACCTTTTGATTGGTGTTCTTGTTGTTGATATAATGTAAAATCTGTATTTAAATTCTGATGATTTTCAAATGAAAATGATGAAGGAAAAAAATTAAAATCATCATTATCACCAGTTGCAACTGTTCGTAAAAGATTTACAGGTTCAAATAAAGATTGAGCAAATGGCGATCGAGTATCTAAAGAAAAACAGAACAGCTGTTAGCGTAACCCTCGAAACTCGTCGTCTGTCATGCTCTGTAACATTTCGATAGTTGTATCTGTCATCGACTGTAGACGGTGCAAATTTCTATCCTATATGCTTCAACACTTCTTCTAAATTGCGTTCCGGGACATAAAAAATAGAAATAATATTTCAATGAAATAAAAAATAATACCATTTTGTATTTGTTGTGAGATACGATTAAAAGGTGTTGAATGTCGATCTATAAAAACCAAAAAAAGAAAATTACAATTTCATTAAAAAAAACTATGTTAGACTTCGATCAAGATTATTAAATGATGTTGGTGGTAGTGGTTCACGAATTGGTTGAAAATCTAAATTAATTCAATATTAAATATACTCTTTTTAAACAAACAAAAAAAAATAGTCGACGACAAAAGTTTCCCCCGCCTTGAAATGAATTTTTTTTTCTATTATTTTTGGCGTATGAAAATAGAATACAATACATATATATATATTGAGGAGTTCGAGACATTTACGCAGCACATAGTAGTTTTATAAATATTTATTTCTTCTTTGAGCAAAGTAAAAATATATGAATACATTCATTTTTGGATAACTTGTTCGAAGTTGAGATGGGTTTTATGATATGAGACCAAAATTTCGAACTGACGGATTTCTAGTGAATGAATTACAATTCGAAATTTCGTGTTCAGTGTTCTTGATATTGCTCGTTGATGGAGCATAGCCAAAGCTCTCCCCTCTGAATGGTCAAAATTTATAAACTCGACCTCACTTCACATGAGCTATCTCATCTCTCAATAGGTCATCCAAAAATGGATGTATTCACATATTTTTACTTTGCTCAATGAAGAAGCAAACATTTATAAAACTACTATGCGCTGTGTAAATGTCTCGAACTCCTCAATATATATATATATATATGTGTATTGCATTCTATTTTCATACGTCAAAAATAATATAAAAAATTTATTTCAAGACGAGCGAAACTTTTGTCGTCGACTAAAAGAAGATTTTATTTACATTTTTCTCGATTATTAATTGGATCTCTAGTAGTTGTACTTATAGGTGATGATGGTAAATCATTTGATTCATGTGAAATTACATTATTTAATGGTGGTTGTGCTGTTGATAAAGCAGATGAATCATTTGTTGTTGTTGAATAAGATTTTGTATCATTTTCATTTTCATCATCTTGTTCAACAATACATTCATAAATACGTTGTGCAAGTGATTCTTCAATTTCTAAATGAATATCAACACTTGATTTATCACTCATTTCAATTGATATTTCTTGTAAAAGATCATTAATTATTGGCCAATATTCATCAGATAAATTTATTGTTGGAGGATCAAGAAGAAGTGTAGTATCAGTTTCATTATTTATAGTTGATGTTGGTTCAATTGATGGTGACGGAAGGGAATTTTGTTCGATTGGATATGTTAAATTTGAAATAGATTCTAATAGACAAAAAAAAAACACTTCTTTTTTTTTTCTTTTTCATATTTATGATTAAATTAAATTACCAGATCGTGTAGATTTATCTATTGTAGGTGGTAACATCGGTAATGGTGATCGAATAGGTTTAGGTGATGATGATGATGGTGGTGGTACTATCACTGTTTGAGTTGATTGTCGTCGATGTTGTGAAGATGAATGAAAAAGTTCATTTAATGAAAGACGTGGTACTTGTAATGATTTCGTTGGAGATGAATGATGATGATGATGATGATGATGATGTTCTTCTCTATTGTGATCAGATAAAGCAAGACATGTACAATGATTTTCTTGATTAGTTCGAATTTGTTTTGTAGTTGATGGTTCATGAAATTCAAAACGAGGTCGTCCATCTTAAAAGTAAAAAAAGTAAGACAATTTCTAAATAATGAAATGATTAAATTCTCTTTTCTTTTGTTTTTTTTTTAAACTGACCACGTTTTTGTACATTTATTATTGTATCTCGATTTTTATGTTGACGTTGAAAACGTTTCATAAATCGACTTGTATGTGATGTACGTTGTTTCGATATATCACCTGATGGTTTTCGTCCATTCGAATATTTTCGTTTGATTATAATTGTTTGATTATTATTATTATTATTTAATTTTGACGTATAAGTATCTTGTTGTTGTCGATGTGTATGTGTAATTTGTATTGTTGAATTAATTGGACGTGATAATTGTTGATAATTATTCGATTTAATTACTGATTTATGTTGTTCTTCAAGATAACGTTTAAATAATGTCGAATTAGCTCGATCAACACTTGGTAAAGATGATCGTGAACTATCCATTCTAAAATGATAATTATTTATTTTTGTTTTTTTTCATATTTTGAAATATCAAATGGACTGCCTAAGGAAAGCTATTGTTGCAATCATTATTAACTAACTACCAAAACCTACGATTGATTATGTCATACTAGAGTAAACTATTATGTCAACAAATCTAAAGAAAGGTATTCTTCTTGATGAATTTCTTGCTATAGACATGCACTTGAGTATTTGCATGAAAAAGAAAGTAATGCATGCGTTGAATTTATGAAAATCATACGAATGAGTATAGTTCGAAACGATCAATTGGAATGAAATAACTACAGCTTTTTTTTTCATTGAAGATGAAATAATAAAATTTTAGCTTTTCAAGACATTTGAATCCAGTTAATTGTGTAAATTCTCTTTTAGTTCTACTGTATACAGTCATTTTGAGCATAGAGCTGGTTGTCGCTATAACAAATGGTGAGATTCAATGGAATATTATTATCGTTGGCTCACGATAACGATGGACTAATAAATGTTGGTATGCGATGCTTGTAATATTTTCAGACATTAGAAAAAAACCTTCTCAGTGCAGCCTCTTTGGAGCTGATATGTGGAACTCATTTGTGTTCTTTAGCGTCTTTATATTCATACAAAATATGTCAAACGAAATGTCTCTAGTAGACTATAGTTGTTTTAACCAGGATGTCGAATAGAAATTTTTCCTTTTTTTTTTTACTGGAACTCTAATTCGCTCGATATTTTTATTTTTCGTATTGTTTTTGTTAATTTAACATTATTATTCTAACTATTGATTTCACTTGTAAATAATCCTGTTGCACATATCTATTATATCTACAGAAGATTTCAATACATTATTATATATATTGATAAACTCAAACACTGATATTGAGTACTTTTCACAGTTATAACTTGATCATATAACACCTGTAGCAAATCAATGCATGACTATCCATCATTCTTGACACGCTAAGATCTGTGATAGGAGGGAAGGGGAGGATAGACGAGGCTGTCTCTTCTATCTCTGATACTTTTAAGTATTTCCACATACATGAAGAAAACAGTTTGACTACAGTCATTACAGTATATATGAAATATCTTCTAGTAATTCTCATTAATAATATTTAAGTTTCAGAATTTTCTAACAAAAAAATATTTTTTCCATATTTTTGATTTTGCTAATAAAAGACAAAATAGAATTTAAATATACAGACATCAATTAATTTTTGTTTTTTGTCAGATAACAAAAAAAACAAAACAAAAAGAACAAACATAAGCAGAATAGAAATATTAGACAGTCATAGGTACAGCTGTTTGATTATCATTCGATATTGATGTTTCTTCATTTTGTATTTGTTGTTCATTATTATTTTCAGTTAAATTTAAACTCATTAATCTTTCAACTTCTTGTGGTGCTGTAGCAGCTTCACGATTTGTATGTATACGTTGTGAAACAGCATCAAGATCCGATGAAAATCGACTAATTGCATCACGAAGACGTTTTAATTCTGTTGAATCAATTGGTGTTTTTTGTACTGTTGATGATGATGATGAACTTGATAAACGATTTGATAAATTTGGATCAACTAATTCCATTGTTAATTCAGCAATACGTTTAAATGAACTACCAGCTTCAAGAAGAATATCGGCTGCTTTTGATGACATCGACATGATGTAAAAATTCCAAAAACAAAAGAAGAAAATTTTCAGAAATAAAAGAAAAAAAGAAAAGAATTTTAATACAAAGATAAATATTCGTATTTGTATAAAATATAATCCAATTGAAAAATTTAGCTGAATATTCGTCTGACATCTATCGATGTCTGTTTCTAAATAGAAATCAACAAATAGATGAATCAAATAAAAGCAACATATATATATATATATGAAGCGAGAGGTTTTTCTATTTTGATCTGTAAATTGTAGATTACTAAATGTCTCCTCCAGCAGCAACAACAACAACATCGAATAAATCGATCGGTGATGGACAAATTCCTAATGAAAATAATTTATCAACAGATAAAAATCAATCTATAACAATATCTCCATTAAATAAAATTGAAAAAGTTGTTGTTCATCCACTTGTATTATTAAGTGTTGTTGATCATTTTAATCGTATGGGAAAAATAGGAAATTCACAACGTGTTGTTGGAGTTTTACTTGGTTCATTAACAAATAAAATTCTTGATATTTCAAATAGTTTTGCTTGTAAGAAAGAAATTTTAATTTCATATTTTTTTATTTAAAAACAAAAATTCTTTTGTTTTTTTTTTAGTACCATTTGATGAAGAAGATAAAGAAAAAGAGGTTTGGTTTCTTGATCATGAATATCTTGAAATTATGTATACAATGTTTAGAAAAGTTAATGGTAAAATAAAACAAAAAAAGAAAAAAACTTTATTTTAATTGAAATTTTTTAGCTCGTGAACGTATTGTTGGTTGGTATCATACAGGTCCAAAATTACATCGTAATGATATATCAATTAATGAATTAGTTCGAGAATATCAACCTGATTCAGTTCTTGTTATTGTTGATGCTAAACCAAAAGATTTAGGTTTACCAACGGAAGCTTATATTGCTGTAGAAGAAATTCATGATGTAAAAAACATTTTTTTTTTGTTTTTTTGACAGATTAAAATATTATATTTCTTTTATTTAATTAAGGATGGAAGTCCAGCTTCAAAAACATTCGAACATTTACCATCAGAAATTGGTGCTGAAGAAGCTGAAGAAGTTGGAGTTGAACATCTTCTACGGTAGGTTAAATCAAATGAATTATCATTAAAACATAGCGTCAGTTAGAAAATATTCATCTCGAAACTCTTGTAAAAACACGTGATCACCCAAAAAAAACGAACAGTACAAACTTTCGGAGTAAAACTTTTTTTTCGCTACAACTTCGAAAAAATTTCTTCTTGAAAATTAACGACAGCTTACAAATTACAATATATTATGCAATTCAAGATTAGTGTACTCACATGAATCATATCTGATTTGAGAAGATTGTGAGTGAATAAATAGATATGTTAGATAGAAAAATTAAAATTGATTAAATTTTTGAATATCTCTTCTGTATATCCAAGATCTTGTCAAGAGAAGAAGGCAATTTTGTTGAATTAGTATCGTAAAACAAATACACCCGAAATTTGAAATGATGTTACCGAGCAATAAAATAATCGCTATCATCAAATAAAAGTCAAAACGATATTCAAACAGTTACTTCATATGAAACTATATGCTGATCTAGACATTTTGTTGAATAAGTGATTCAAAAAGAAAATCAGAAAATATTGTGAGCTGGCTACTCTCATTTTAAAAACTGATAAAACCAACAGTGGAAGTTTTTTGGCCGGTCATGACTATCAATAGCTGCTCTCGTATGATTTCCAAGAACTCTTCGTTTCGCAAAATAATTTTACATAAATTTATTATTGATCAACTCATTTCAATGAATTTATAGTCAAAGATGTGAATAATAATACAATGGATTGAATCCTTAAATGAGACAAAATATTACGTATGATATCGAAGTGTGATTAGATCATACAAAATTAATTTCGATAAGTATTTTCACAAATAGACATCTAACAATAAGATATTCCAATTGAATTCTTTTCGCTCAATCGCGAAACTAGATAAAATATTAGAAAAAAAAACAAATACAGTTTTTCTTTTTAAAATAATTTTGCTATCAATATTTAATTTTAGTGATATTCGTAATGCTACTGTTGGTACACTTAGTCAACGTATAACAAATCAATTAATGGGTCTTAAAGGTTTAACAAAAAGTTTATATGATATACGTGCTTATCTTGATAAATTATTAACAAATAAATTACCATTAAATCATCAAATTTTATCACATATACAAGATATATTTAATTTATTACCAGATGTAACACAACAAGATTTAATAAAATCAATTTATGTTAAAACAAATGATGAAATGTTACTTGTTTATTTATCATCATTAATTCGTTCAATAATTGCATTACATAATTTAATTATGAATAAAATTCAAAATTCTGATGCTGAAAAAGCTGATAATACAACAACAAATATAAATTCAACAACAACAACAACAACACCAAGTGTTGATAAAAAAACAGAAAAAGGAAGTGGTGATAAATCAACAACTGGTAACAATTCTAGTTAAAAAAAAAACAACAACATTTATTATTATTATTTTTTTTCTTGTTGTTCTTTTATGTTTGTCCATTTTTTTTTTTTGATTTCAATAAATCGAGCTCAAAAGAGTCATAAAGTACATATTTGAAGGTTATGTAATTTACGAGCATAATAAGAAAAATCAGTCAACCATAAAAAAAATCTGTTTGTTTCGTTTTTCATATTTTAGAAAAAAAAAAGAAGCCAACAAGAAAGAATACTAAATATGCAATTACGTATTCTTACACTTAATATTTGGGGTGTTCATTATGTTTCGAAATTGATTCATCAACGTATTCAAGCATTAATTGAACATTTAAT
The DNA here is from genome assembly GCA_905250125.1 of Rotaria sordida. Lineage (NCBI taxonomy): Eukaryota > Metazoa > Rotifera > Eurotatoria > Philodinida > Philodinidae > Rotaria > Rotaria sordida. The sequence goes on from CAJNOL010000083.1 coordinate 257,979, forward strand.
AAATCCTGATACGAATTATGATATTGTTGGATTACAAGAAGTAAAAAAAGAATCTGAAATTAAGAAATTGAATTTATTTTTCTTATTATATATAGGTTTGGAGTAAAGTAGATTATATTTATTTACGTGATCAATTAAAATCTATATATCCATATAGTTATTATTTTTTAAGTGGTCTTGTTGGTTCAGGATGTTGTCTTTTTTCAAAATATCCAATTATTGGTGCTTATGAACATCGTTATACATTAAATGGTATGTACAGTTCTAGATAAAAGTATCTCCCTCTTGCCAAAAAGTACTACTGTTGTTTATAATATTGAACTAATATTTTGAGAATATGCGTGCGGTAATAAATTCTGATCGCAAGGATTAACTTGTTCTTCATTGATTCACATGTACTGAAGTTATGGCTCAGATATCAATCATCCTCTTGTGATCATCAGATCTTAGTCATGTTAGCACAAATATTTTCGTCAAAATTTTTCATTCGAAAGATCACTATCGGAACTATGTCTCGTCTGAATTTCGTTAGAAATCATTTTAAAATAACTGAAATATTGTCTTCTTTAGCGCTATGACATGGCATTACTATTTCAAGGCATGTTAATTACCAAGCTGTTGACTATGCGCCATAAGCTTTGATAATATATGAGATTGCCTTTACCACTAAAAAAACAAACAGTAACAGTTTGTGAAATAACAAATGGAAACCTTTTGAGTGCATATTTCCGGTGAATATGCTTTTTCACAAGGAAAAACAAAGTGTGAATCATAACTTCAATACCTATGAATCGATGGAGGGCAGGTTAGTCCTTTGCGAAGAGTGTTTATTGTTGCATGCACTCAAAATATCAGTACACCTATTCCCTCTTTGGAATATCATAAAATATATAAAGACATATTGAGTATGCTATTTTCTTGTTCTTTTTTTCATTCGAAGCTATTAATTAAAATTTAAGTGTATTTTGATATCTTATAGCTTTATTCATTTTTTTGTTTAATTTTAGATCGTGAAAGATGATCATCTCACGATTTCCTTTTTCTAAAAAAAGAAAGAAAGATCACAGGAAATAATCTATACTGCAATTATCTTTTGAATTATTTCGAAAAAGTGACATCGTTTATATTGAATTATCTATTATTGATTAAATTTCGTTTCCTATATGTATATATATATATATGTCAAGAGTGTATTGCAATTATGCTTAATAAATTTTCTAGTCAATCCATTATTAATCGAAAATTCAAATAGCTTTTAATGACCAACGAGAAAAACAAATCTCATCTCCTAGACGATCACTTTATTAAAATAAGAGAACAAAATATTTGGTCAGTAAATTAAATCAAAGGATTAAATTGTGTGATTCACTTTCTTTTTCTTCTTTTCTTGTATCATACAGTGCAGATGTTATGTACGACATAGATATAGATATTATTTTGTTTCTACTCTTTCCTCCGACTTCAACTTAGAGCCCACGAGTAAGAAAGATGGACGTGATACAAGTTGCTCGATATGAAAGTGATGCATCATATGAAGAGATGATGGAAGGAAATGACGAAATCAATGAAAATGCAAGGCTTCGCCAAAAAAAGAAATCCAAACGCTGGGCAGATGAAATAGAAGCATCAATTGGAAATAAATGGTCAAGATATTCTACGAATTATACAGAAAATTGAAGAACAGTTTCTTACAGATGCAACTATTGTATTGCATCGTGGTTGACTGTTTTTGAATTCTAAGCATGTACAACAAAGAAAACTGAGAACTTAGAATTCGAAAATAGTTAATCATGATGCAGCACACTAGGTGCGATAAAGCCAAGCATTGTGGACCTTAATATAGAGCAAGTATTTGAGAGTGTGGGTGTGAATAAAATGAAAACTTATTCAAACCCATATCTATATCCTGTTTTATACCAATAAAAAAATTCTGCTTTTAAAATCTATATTTGTAATTAGACAAATTTGAATAATTTACTGCTGATTATATATAATAAACTGATCACTTTGTAATTAAATGCTGATAATTCAAGTACTGATAATTTAAATTATAGCTTTAAAATAATATACAATCTCGATGAATTTGGTTTTTTTTATATTTCAAAATTTATTTTAGGTTTTCCACATAAAATTCAACATGGTGATTGGTTTTGTGGTAAATTAATTGGTCTATGTAAAATTCTTGTTAATGGATATGTTATTAATGTATACAATACACATTTACATGCTAATTATCATCATGTTATACCAAAAGATATTTATTTAGGACATCGAATATGTCAAGCATATGAATTAATACAATTTATTGAAAGTACATCATCCGCTGATACAACTCATTTAACAATACTTTTAGGTGATCTTAATTTAACAAATGATGATTTAGGTTTTAAACTTATTAACGGTATTCTTCAATTAAATGATTCATTTCTTCAACGTATTAATAAAGTAAATAAAGAAAAAAAAAATTTTATATAAATATAAATATTTATTTTCTAGGATATTTTTGATCCAACTGTTGGTAACGATGGTCAAACATGTGATTTACTTGATAATCCATATATTCATCCACATCCATATCAAGGTCAAGGTGAACGTATTGATTATATTCTTTATCGAGCACGAAATGGTTAGTTATGATTTTTCAATTCTAAATGCAGTGCGAAATACATCAATTATGTAATCAGTCGCGTACGCGTTCGGTCTTCATACTTTGCGTGCTTTTCTGCTGTAACAAAATCTGTACTTCGTGTCACGACGGTTGAGTTGCTAGAAAATTGTTCGAACTTTATTATAGACAGATCGAAGTCTAGAGATAATACAAACATTCTTCAATCTTCAGTAAGTTTCACAAAACGGCGATTTGGCCTTCATCTTTTACTTGAGATAATCAAAAGTGGTGAGCTAATCTCTAGCCAACTGTTGTAAGCAGGAGCTATAGTGAAAACCTTCGACAGGACACGATCGACTCTATGTGAAACTGTTTACCATTCTCATGTTCATTCAAACTCTATGGCCGAAATTTGAGATCATTTCGCACCAAATTTATACAGTGCTTGGCGAGTTTTCGTTTTTACTTCATAGACGTGCGCTTCTAAAGTTATTGTTTTCGGTCGCGATGATCTTGAAAATGCAAAGACCGAATCTATACCATTCGTTTTCCAGTAGCATAAAACTTGAAACTTGAATTCAATTGAGGTCCTATAACGCTACAAATATTCCGAAATGCTACAGGTATTATCTGGAATGCTACAGATGTTATCTGGAGTGCTACAGGTACTACCTGGAATCATACAGGTATTATCTGGAACGATACAGGAAGCACCTGAGATGTTTGAGTGATAACGGCAAGGTAACATGTGTAAGCGAACGGGTTGCATGGTTAAATAACTTCGGAAAAGATATAGCTAACATGGCCCAAACACGACACACTTCGATTGCTATGTACACGGAGATGCGTATGGGTCGTGGCTCTTTGAAGGCCACTTCACCTTTATAGAATTATTGAATAGTTGAATTTAACTTTCAGGTTTAATATGTATGCTAAACGTTGAAACTTGAAACTTCAATTGAATTCAAGTTTCAAGTTTAGCATATATGTTGTTTTCCAATCTTTAACATAACGTTACATTTTCTTAGGTAAAGTTACCCGAGAAAAAAACAAATTTTTGTCTACTTTATTGTTTTTCAAGTTTCGACTGTATGAAAATGGTAACAACAACAAATCTTGGTTCATACTTGTTTTTACTCATATCTAAGACAACTATGAATACAACTGATAATAAATAATGAATCAGAGTAATTTATGAGATATCGATTTTTTCCACAATCGAGATTCATAGTTTCGCATTGCATTTCTCGGTTGAGAAAAAACTCGAATGTTATCTAATTCTATTTTATTTTTTGAAATTCTAGATAATGTTAAATGTATTGAAGCTTATCCAACATTACATAAAGTTCCAAATAATCCTAATGGACTTTATTATTCGGATCATTTAGCTGTTTATGCTTTATTTGAAATAGATGAAAACATTCCAGAAAAAAAGCCAATACCACTTGATGATATTGATATAATGGATGATGAAACACGAAATAATCTTCGTTCAGCTTGTATTATTGTTGAAGAATCAATTCAACGTATACAACGTGATCGAATATTTTTTGCTCTTGGAGTATTTATACTTATTTTTATATTATTTTCATTTAATAATAATTCATTATTAAATGGTTATTTATTAACAATATTTATTATTTTAAAAAATCTTTTTTGTCTTATTGGTATATCAATTTCTATTTGGTTTATAGGTTTAGGTAAACCTGTTGAACGTAATGGGTTAAGTTCGATACTAAATGCCATGCATCTACGTTTACGTGTATCGCAATTTTTTCATTAATAATCTTTTTTTTTTCTATTTAATTTCTTAAAATAATAATAATAATAATAGAGCGTTGTTTTTTTAGATGGAAATAACTCGTAGAATATATTTTATTGTCTTGGGACTTATATTAACAATGTTAATTGATTTATATTTAAGTTCATCAAAAAATGTACTTATTTTCTTAGCATTTATTCGCATACTAGGAATATTTATTGCATTTTTTTATCGAATTATTTATGATAACTATGATAAAAATATTGATTATAATACAACAAAAACATTTTGGAGTCCATTTAAAAATATATTTGTCATTATTGCAGCTATAGAACAAGCATTTATTATGTATTATATAAAATTTTCATATGATCTTCAATCAATATTATATATAATTGAACAAGTATCAATGCCACTTTTTGTTTATCTATGGATTCGACGTATAGAAAAAGAAGATTTTAGTGTTTTACAATATATTTGGTTTGAGGTATTTGATTCGACAAATGATCGTGGTTAGTATTGTATTTTTTTGAAAATTCTTTGTATAAGTTTTTATCAAGGGAAAATGTTAAATACCTAATGTGCCTTTTTTGTTTTACAGCTTAATCTAAAATAAAACTAACATCGATCATTTAAATGTAAGTGTTATTAGATGAATGTGCATATGCATGAATAAAATTTTTTATTTTTATTTTAAATTGTGATAATGATATGAATTATTTTCATATGTTTTAAAAGAGAAATGAAAATCAAAGGAATTTATAAAGTTAGAAAGAGTACGATAAAAAAAAAACGTAAAGAAAATTATCCTTATGTTTTAAGAAATAGAAATAAAGTTTTACAAATACAGAAGCTAGAATAAGGAAGAAAGGATATTATTTTTGAACGAAGTTTTTTAGTTGATAAAATCACTTTTGAATTGAGACTATGTGCATCATATAGATTTTATTGAGCTATGAATAATATGAGAAAAATTCGAATACTCAGTTAATTGCTACGGATATAAAGTACTTTTTTAAGATAAATATCGTGGTTCTCCTCAGGGACACCAGAAAAATTGATTTTAGAATTCCGAATTGAAACTTTACAGAGAGACAGACCTTAATGAAGATAGTTTATTGAGAAAGTTTCAGATCTTTTCATCGCGCCTATCCTAAGATACGACGATAGTAAAAGCACTCCTTTCATATCGTCCATGAACACAGTGAAATTTGATTTCATGATATGAGCAAATCACAATATCTGAAAGTTTCATAATAAATTATTTTCATTAAGACCTACTTCTGTGCAAAGTTTGAAGCTGAAATTCTAAAACCAGTTTGTTTTAGTGTTCCTGAGGGGAACCACGCCATTCATTTTTTAAAAAATCGTATGTCCACAGCAGTTAACTAAGAGTTCGAATTCTTCTAAGATTGTTCAAGGAGTCAGGATGGTCGTAAGAGTATTTTATGGAGATGGAACGAATAGTCGCTGCACACCGTAATCGAGAAAATACTATTATCAGTGAAATAACACTTCTCAGTCTTTTAATCAGAGATTTAATAACAATTTGACATTTGTCACGAACTCTGTACTAATTCAAATAAGATAAAAAAAAGAGTTTAAATATTTACTAGATTTCGTTTCGACATATTGTAAAATAAATTTTTTCGAACTTGATGGAAAATAAAATTATCGAAATCGAATAACATAGTTGTATAGACATTATGAAAATGTGAATGTAAGATATGAGAAAGAGAGACAAGAAATTAATTTTCATTTGTTGGCGAAAAGATCTTGAAGATACTATCCTTTCAATTGAGAATATATGTTTTATCTTATGCTAAAAATAAAAATCCTTCTATTTTAATATCTGATTAGATTCAATTTGAGGCTGCTACAATGTATAATTTATAACTACTCAATCGAAGTATTGATCAATTGCTTTCTTTGAAGAAAGAATTTTATTTTTTGTTTACATTTTTATTGAAATAAAAGATTGCATGCTTTAAACAATATGTATATATATATATATATATATGAAGTTCAATATTCTTTTCAAGATGATAAACTCAAAAATTTAATTAACTATTGTATGTTGTTTTTGTATAGATCTTCAATCAAAACGTAAAGATGAACTTCTTGTACTTAAACGTCTTTTTCGATATAGTCTATCTGATTGGAAAATAATTACATTTGGAACAATATTTTTATTAGGCGCAGCTTTATGCACGTATACTATTCAATATTTATTTATTTGATAAAAAAAACCAACTGATGTTCTTATTTTTTTTAGCTGAAGTTTTCGTACCATTATATACCGGAAGACTTTTATCAAGTGTTGCATTTAAAGAAGCATGGTCACAATTTCAATATAATTTAATTATGTTTATTGTAGTAAATTTTGCTGGGTATAAATAAAAATCTAATAAATAGATTAAAAAAAAATCAAGAATTCTTTTTTTTTTGTTTTATATTTCAGTGGTTTTCTTGGTGGATTTCGTATGGGAATTTTTTCTCTATGTATTTCACGTCTTAGTATACGTTTACGAACAAAATTATTTCAATCATATTTACAACAAGAAATTGGTTTTTTTGATACACATGAAAGTGGAAAATTACTTTCACGTCTTAATCATGATACACAAGTAATGAGTTCAACAGTTGCTAATAATATAGCACAATGTATTGGTGCATTTGTTAGATTTAGTAAGTTTAAAATAGAAAAAATTAAATTAAATTATTTATTTTTTCTTTTTTTTTTCTTTCTCTAGTTGGTACATTAATCATGATGATTAAATTAAGTCTTCATTTAACAATAGCTTGTCTTATTGGTGCTCCTCTTATATTAATTGTTGCTAAAATAAGTGGTAATGCACATAGACGTATATCAGAAAAAGTTCAAGATTTATCAGCTGAAGCATTTGAAATAGCTGAAGAAACAATTCAAACAATACGAACAGTTCGAAGTTTTGGAAATGAAAATGAAGAATTAAAAAGATTTGAAAATACTCTTCAACAATCATATCAAGTTTCATGGATACAAGCTATTTTAACTTCAGCACAAAAATGGTTTGTTGAAGTAAGTCATCATTCTATGATTTACAAACTTATCTAATCGAATATATTTTAGATCGAAAAATACGATAGAACTTTTTATTTGGTACCTCGATTTTTTTTCCGAAAATTTCTGTTATCTTCACCTTTGAAAAATATGCTTTTCTTTAGAAAAAACGAGAAATCTTTTTAAAAACGTAAAAGTCATTTGTTCGAATTTGATTTTTAATTCTATAATACCTGACAACGAAACATCGTAGTTAGATTACGAACACTTTATTCTATAGAATAGTTTCAACAAAAATTTAACTTCTGACTTCAAGATGTAGAATAGCCAGGATAAATCCACAAAATACTCACGAGGGGTGTCCCTCAATTGATTAGTTGCTTTTGAGTTGGGAATATGCACATTGTGTAGACCCAAATGAGTCTTGAATACTCTGAAAAAAAAGGCTTCGAACTCTTAGCTTATTATTGTGTAGATACTTCAAATTTATGGTAGTTTTTAAATGAATGCCGTAGTCCATTTTAGGAACACTAGGAAAACTGATTTTAGAGTTTTGACTTATTTCTCGTTTACGTCTATCTCTATACAAAGTGTTCAAATCGAAATTCGGAAATCAGTTTTCCTGAGATGGGCTACGCCATTGATTGAAAAAATGCTACAAAAATACAATGATCTAAGGGTCCGAACTCTTTTCAGGATATTCATTTCATTGCTCATTAGGATCTACATGATGCACATAGTTCCGATCCAAAAACAATTAATCAGTTGGAAGACTTCCCTCATCAGTCGAATGATATTGTGAAATTATTATAAATATAATTTTTATGATAAATTATTATTTTTATTTTCATTTTCATTAGTTAGCACAACTTTGTATGAGTATTGTTATGCTTGCTTATGGTGCAAAACTTGTACGTGATAATTATATAACGGGACCTGATTTATTAGCATTTATTATTTATGAATTAACACTTGGAGGAATATTAAGTGTAAATATATATAATTTGAAAATAAAAATAAAAGAAAGATTATTATTATTATGAAATATTTGTTTTTAGGATATTTCGCAGATTTATACATCACTTATGTCAGCAGCTGGTGCAAGTTATTCAGTTTTTGATTATTTAGATCGTAAACCAATGCAAAAACCAAGTGGTATTATACAACCACATGAATTACAAGGTGATATTGAATTTGATAATGTTTCACTTGTTTATCCAGCAAGACCGGATGAAATTGCTATTCAAGTATTATTGATTAATTTTTATTTAAAAAAATAAAAACACATCCTTTTTCTTTTTGTTTTATAAGAATATGTCATTTAAAATAAAATCAGGTCAAACATGTGCTTTTGTTGGACCATCTGGTTCTGGTAATCAAAATTTTTTCATTTTTGAATGATATATATTTCATTCTTTTATTATTATTAGGAAAATCAACATGTATTAATTTACTTGAACGTTTTTATGATCCTACTCATGGAAAAATTTTAATTGATGGTCGAGAAATTCATGAATATGATCATAAATATCTTCATAAAAAAATAGCTATGGTTGGACAAGAACCAATTTTATTTAATAGATCTATTCAAGAAAATATTACTTATGCTAAAGATAATTATGATGAAACAACAATAATTCAAGCAGCACAACAAGTTAATGCACATGGATTTATTAATGAACTTATTAATGGTTATAATACTAAATGTGGACAACGTGGTGGTCATTTATCAGGTTTGAATTATTTTAAATTAGTTGTTTTTTTTTTTTTTATTTTCAACTTTTTTTGTTTGTCTATTGATCATAGGTGGTCAAAAACAACGTGTATCAATTGCTCGAGCTATTATTCGAAAGCCAACTATACTTCTTTTAGATGAAGCAACATCAGCATTAGATCCTGTCAATGAACGATTAGTAGCTATTTTTTTTTTTATAAATGATTTTTAAATATTTTTTTTTGGTTTTTTTGAATAGATTCAAGATTCATTATTTTATAAAAGAGACAGCCAAGAACCTCGAACTGTTCTTATATCAGCACATCGATTAAGTACAATAGAACGATGTGATAAAATATTTGTTATACATAAAGGTCATTTAATTGAACAAGGTACACATGATGAATTAATGACAATTGAAAATGGAATTTATCATGAACTTGTTCGACGACAAAGAATGAATATTGATGATGATTAAATGCTTTTTACTTTTATCTATACTTTTTTTATTCAAGCATTTGTTTATTGTTTGTTTTAATATGATGCACTTAATATATTTAAAATATTTACGCAGATTATTTCATTTAAAGAAAATTGTTTTTTCATTTTTTGCAATTGAAATAAACAAATCAAAATTTTTCTTTATAAATATTTTTTCAATATTCTTTTACAATGAATATGATACAAACAATAAGAACAAATCAAAGATTCGTGTTGTCTATGAAATAAGAGGTGAAATGAAAGAAATCACAATAAAAAACTCAAATTCTTTTCGAATTTTTACTAGAACATCATGTAGTATCTATAGGAAAAAAACGATTGAAATCGGAAAGGGACAGCTGAAGAGATTCCCTCGTTAAATCAATATCACATTTTGTAGAGAAGTTCCCGCTCTACAAAACGACCGACTCTGATAATTTTTAACGTATGCGAAACCGGACTTATAGAATAAGCAAAAATCTGTCGGCTTATCATTAAAAACTAATTTTCAGGTCTTTATAGAAATTTCTACACTACTCTTGAACAAAAATAGACACAATATTTCTAATCCCATGTCCAAATTCTGATTGTGACCTATAGCTTTTGGGTTGTCTAAAATGCTTTTCAGCAGACCAAAAGTGAGCAAACATCTTGTCAAAACTTTCCAATCACCCATTATGGTTAGACTTTTTCTGACGCGTTTGATTGTTGAAAGTGAATCTTGAAAATGTTTAAAAATTTTTTCTGGAGGGAAAAACCTCAAATGGAACTTCTTCGAGATATGCTAGGAAATTTTATCGAATATATTGAAAGATACAGAAAATAGTTCGCTACCAAACGGTATATTTGAATAAAAATTTTTTGCAAATTGTTGACGCGCAATAAAGTCTATCGCAAGAAAAATGGCTTTTTTTTTATTTCCACTTTTCTAGTGCAAAACAATTCTCCGTCACAACTCTGCCATTTTTGAGTTGATTAACCAAAACTCTCCATTATTGCATCATCTTGAAGAATAGAGATAATTTTCAAGTACTATATATTTACAGAACTTATTTGATATCTATAGGAAGACGAATTCTCTTTGAAAAAATAAGATTTTTGTCTTTCCAGAACATTCTCTCAAGTCCTATCAAGATTTACTTATAGCTCAATAGTCACAGAAAAATTTTAAACATATATTCTGATTCTAATACATTACATCTCACTCTTTTCCAATGAATTTAAAGACATAAAAACATATTCAAATATTTCACCTAGAAACTTTGGACTCACCTCTTCTTATCAGTAGAAGAAATACGAACATTTATTAATATTAAAGCGTTATATTTCAGCTATGTCTTATTAAAAAAAAACCTATTAGTGCAAACTCAATGGGTTGAAAATATGAAACATGATGTAGCTGTTGTTGTTAATCTCATGGAGCGTTTTATTCTATCCATATTGGAACACATTTCTTCATCATCCTTCTACTTGATCCTCCACAAAATGCAGTAAGTAACACCTTATTGATATACAACGTCTGTCATAACTTATGACGCAGGGAGAAGAGTATTATTAAAGTGTCTGTCGAGGATTCAAATTTCCACTTCTATACTTCAGCACTACTGTTAAATTGTGTTTCACAAAAGTCTGTCCTTAAGAAACTCTAATTATTCATGATATACAATTAAAGATAATTTTTAATTCGAATCTGCATCATATGAAATGGTTTCGTAATAAATAGAATAGATGCCTACTATATAAAAATACAATGTTAAACTTTCAATTGTCCTTTTATATGAGCTTCATTGGCATATTAATAGAATATAAGACCTACAGAATCTCATCTTATGAATTATATGAGAAATACATTATTAAGTAAATATTTACACTAACTATACCTTAGTTAACTATAATACAATATTATTGAACTTCATTATTGATTCGTGTGTTGTTGAAATCAATTTATTTACTAAAAGTTTTATTATAACATTAAAATAGTAAAAATTTTGCATAGTTTTAGAATCTTTAAACATTACAACAATATCGATTGAAATTTTAAGAGTTTTATGAATAATCATAGTCAAGTAAATATTGTTATTGAAATTAATAACAATAATCGACAATAGACTGAAATCATTGCTTAAAGTATTTGTAATTGACTGATGAATTCTCTATTGTTTTTCATATTCAAACAAAATAAAATATATTAAATATTGCGCACATATAAATAAAAACACGAGTTTCTTATTTACAATGTCATCGTTAAAAATACGAATGACTAATGAGTCAAGAGAAAGATTACATGCCAATACCATAGATCATTAATCTAGTAAATGTCCCATTCCTATATCGAAGTCATATACCAGATTTAGTCATAGTAATAATTAGTCAATATGTCGTTGTTGAGATCAACCATGGTTAAAATGAATGAATTAGAATTATTGTTACTAAAAATCGTAATTTTAGTAGTAAAACCTCATTATCATATTTAAGTTAGATAAAATGCGTATTTGTTTATGATAAAAATCGTTTCTGTTGTCGTTATTAAAATCACCAACAGCGAAAATATTTATTTAGAATTATTACCAGTGGAAAACGTCAATTGATTGTTTTTGAACATCGATTTTCATGAAGACATATTGAATATTGATTTAAATGATGTATACATACAAGCATACCGTCAGTCTACAATTCAAATAATAACAAGAAATGATCAATTGATATTCTTTCAATCATTTTGAGATTTACAAATATAATGAGCTTAATATGAATAGATTCAACTTTTACTTGATATGTTTTCTCTCAAATTTATACAATCTAATAATCATTTATTTATGTCTATATGTTGATTTATTGAAAATTTGATAAAAGAAAATATAATTAAACTAATATTTGATTTTGATAAAAAATTCTATTTTAGAATTAATATCATTTTTTGAATATTTACTTAAAAATATTTACGTACTATATTAGTAACTAAAATCTAGAAATTTAATTTTAAAATAACAATAGAAATATAAAACAAGAAAATTTAATTTTTTAAATTTAGTTTGTAAATATTTAAAGTTAGATGCAAACTAATCAATTGATTGAATGAAAAATTTTAATCGATTTTCAATAATAGAGAACAATATAAAGGACACCACATGTTTTCATATGATTTCTGACAAGATTTCAAATAAATAAAATGAAAAAGAAACATAACCATTTCCTTTTTTTCTTTTCTATAACATGACTAGACTCCTTAACCTTTAAGTATATGTTGAAGATTATGTACTAAATACAAGCTGTGACATCAGCATATGTCTATAATTGACTGAATCGGAATTTTTATAATTCCGGTTCATGCAGTCATAGCGGAAATACGTTATTACTCAGTCGTATACACAGAGATTGCATTGTAACTAAGATAACAACAATGTTCCCAGATAAATATAATATAATTGACTCTTCATAAGAAAACTTAATAATGAAATTATTATTACATATGTCCAGCTATTTTACGTAATATAGTGAATTGACACAGGCGTATTCTTATCTAAGTTTAATATATCGTTATGCCTAACGGTTTATACTTTTTTTCTATAGCTTCACCGGAAGTAATGAACCAAATAAATTAATAAAAAAAATATAATATAATTAAATTCACTAGAAATTTACTTTATCATATTAAGTATGATAGTAATTCTATGTATTATCATAGAATGATTTTTTTAAAAATTCTTAGTTACTATAAAATTTCAACGTACAAAGAAAAGTTATTTTGACATAAATATTTTTTATACTTACATTGTTTCTATAAAATCATATTGTATGCCTGTATGTATGTATACCTTTTTCTGAATAATTGATCACGATTCTATTATAACTTTCGTTTTTTTTTATGCATGAATGTTTCTTTTCAAATAAGTTATTATATGCATATAAAAAATATTTGATACAATCACAAATAAAAAAAATACCGAAAAAATGTCATAAAACTAGTGCTGTCAAAATTGTCATTATAGAGCGAAATAACTTATCATCACTTTCCTTTTCTTTCTTTATGTAAAAAAATGTTTAATTTAGTAAATATTTCCTTTCGCTAGCTATAAATGTATCAATAGATGAAAGAAAGAAAAAAAATCGAGAAAGAAAAAAACTAAAATTCGACATGTATGGACAATAATTTTTTTTCGTTGAATAAAACAATGTAAATATTCAAGACTATTGAATATTATATTTTCATCTGTATGGTAATAACTCATAAAATGTTACAGATCTGATAAATAACTAAAAGAATAAAATTTAAAATCAATTTCATATTAACTAAAACCTCAGAATGAAAGGTCATAATCTTCTTTTATGAATATTCATATCGATCCTTCAAAGGTGATCTTCTATTTCGGGCTAGTTTTTTTTTGCAAACATTTACCTAGAAAACTAAGAGTTTTTGAAAAAGTATTCAAACAGGTATCTTTAGCAAATACATATCAGAAAACTAAATGTTTGCTAAGAAAAAACCAAGAATATAAATTTTTCAAAAAAATGATATTTTACTCAAAAATTGAGTTTTTAACTACTAAAATTCATGATCTTCTATTACGCTTTGTGAAATTGTTCTTATGAGTTAGCTCATAATCAAGATAGTCTATTATCCTGAGAAGTTACATGGAAAACAAATAACTATTTAACTTTAATTTAATATATTATTTCAAAATCTAATAAAAGATTCGGTATCTATGATAAAAACAAGCATGTCTTTTTCTAATAGAGTGCATATGTTATTAATAAATCTTAGTTCTTGTTATTTACGCTTAGAATCATACTCAATTTCGACATGTAGATTATCAATGAATTGAACATTGCCTTTTTTACTGATTTATTTCTAAATGAATAGATAAGTTATTGAAAAAGGAAATTAATCTTTTTGTCTACATGCTTCTACTTAGTATAAGAATTTAATCTGATGATTCTAAAAATAAATATACATTGTTGTTTTTGTTATTGGCATAGTTTAAGCAAGATGAATATTTTCTTCTTTTTTTTTTTTGGAATTTATTTATCAAAATATTCGATCAAATTGTTTTCTTAATTCAAAATATTGTTTATGATTCTCAAAACATGACAAGTTGTTTTTCGCTTAATAAAATACGACGAAAAAAACTCTTCAATGCATTCCGTTTTAAAACTCATAGAAAGCTTTTTTTTTTTTATTATGTTTATCAATCTCGACTTCATACAGGTAATAAAATGAAATTTTAAATACGAAATAGATCATATGAGTTTATTTTGCACATATTTGATATACGTGCATTTAAATAATGATCTCATTTGATAAGTGTCACGTGAAATGTAGCGTATATATGTTATGTGAATGAATAAATAATTATTTATATTTCATTAGCTTTAGAAGTAATACTTATACTAAACTTTAATTAATAGACATTTTATAAAGGAAAGAAAACAAAATTTTTTTATAAATGCATTAAAATTTTCATCGATGAATTTATAAAGATGTTTTTCTTTTTTTTTTTGTTTTTTATTTTCAAAATCAATAAATAATAAATAGAAAAAAAAAGCAAACCGTTATTCAATAATATTAACATTCGTTCAGTTTTTTATTTTTTTTTTTGCTTATTCAAATACGAGAAAATAAGTTATCACTGATAATACAGTCTTTTTCTGTTTTTTTTTTGGTTCTTTATCGATTTTTCTTTCTTCTTTTTCTTATCTTATTTATGCGTACGTTTTTCATTAATATAATTATCAGTACCATATATACAAACATATCAATGAATGCCATAGAAAAAGATAAATCTATAGATCTAGTTCTCTGTTCATTTAACAAAACATCAATTGAAGATGAAAAGTTTGAAAAAGATAATCAAAATTCTATGATATACAACAAGAAAAAAAGAAAAAAACCTAGCGATATAGCCAAACATTTACAAGAACGAGTAAGAAACATTTTATTCTCTTCCAATTGTAATACTCGTACAACCATTCATGTTAGTGCACTCTCTCTCTTTCGCCTAAACTCTAAAGAACAACCATAACCGGAGAGGAAAAAAAAGAAAAAGAAAGAAAGAGAAAGAGAAAAAAAAATAGTATTTTGACAAACAACAGTAGACTCATACTTGCCCTCATGTTACGTTACTATCAAACTAGTACAAATGTCTGATACGTTTCTTTTTTTCTAGTGAATCCTATTCATATATTACTATGAACGATAGATTACTAGTCTTCTTAAGAATGACAACATGTTTCTTCATATATAAGTAGACAATGAAAAAAAACAAAAAGCTAACAATTTTTCAACGAATCGAAACAATGAACATATGATAACTATATTATTAATACTAAATTAATATCATTAACAATATCTATCTATTCAATTCCTTTTTTTCCTGACATTTACAAATAAGGAAAAAAACATAAATTGTAAGTGTGCACTAACGATTTGAATGTGTCATAGAATGAATGTATAAGAGAAAGTAAAACGTTACAGAAAAAAGGATGAATATTTTAAAAAGTATTATATTAAATACAAGAACAAAATATAATCTAAAATAGTTCAGTTCATTTCTCTTCTGATTATATTCAAAAAATAAAAATATAATTATTATATTTGATTTTTCTTTTTAATAGTTAGACATTAACCATTAAAAATCAATACTGATACAGTATTATAGATTAGGAAAAATAATTATCAAAGGTTACTGCGAAATATATTATTTACCTACCAATTGCCATGGGACTGAGTTAGATTTTTTTTTAAAGGATTTTTTCGCTTTGATCATAAGTAGTTTACACTCGAAAGTATTTTTTTAATACATCAAGAGAAAAAAAACCAGACATTTTTCTTTTTTTTTTTTGTTTTTACTGTCGATGAATATGTAGTATAGTTGATTATATTTAATACATTTCTTTTTCTCTAGTTAGTCAATAACCAATGTAAGACTAATTTCATTTTTTTTAATTAATAAATTTATTCCATTAAAAATATATATATAGATATGTCTATACAATATTGTTCGAACATATTTATATATATTATTTAACTATTTATTTATTTATTTTTTCCTTTGTTTTTCTTTTAGTGAGTGTGAAATTAATCGACTAGGGCTGTTTTCTTCTTTTTTCTTCTTCAAATTGAGTATCGGTAGTAATTAAATCGTCGATTGGAGACCATCCGTTGTAAAACATTGGAATATGAGAACTCCTTAGATTCTATAAGACAAAAGAAAAAAGTGAAAATAATTTCGCTTCCGATATGTATTTTGCTGTTTTTTTTTTTTGTTTAAACATATCAAAATTACTTTATGAACAGCACCAACATACGATCTATAATAATATGAGTTTTGTGATTAAATTCTAGTGATAATGAGCCCTTTGAAATATCTCCTTTTCATGCATTCTACGAGTTAACGTCATTATTAATAGAGCAACAAGTTGCCGAGAACAGAATCAAGAGAGAGAGAAAGAGTCAGACAAATGAGGAAAAAAAGAGAGAATGCAATGCTAGTTTTCTGAAAAGTTGTGGACGATGTCGTCCTTTTTTCTTTTCTTATATACAATAAAAATATGAGATGACGATGAAGGAAAAAAAGAAGAAGAAGAAATAGGAAAAGAACTGAGATATGTTGATGATTGGTGAAAGACAGTAATCGGAAAGACAGGGAGCAGGATAGTACAACGTGTTGCCTGCACATCGTGTCACATTCGATTCCTAATACATCTCAATAGTGATGTTTGTTACTTATCCTTTTTTCCTAGTATTATACATACTAATTATTCTTATAAATTTCTATTTTGTTCCTAAGAATTTTATTTGATCGTCCGGTACAAACAAAAAAAAAAAACCAACTCCTTCTAAACTTTCATACTTTATTAATGAAATAGATATTTAACTTGATATATTTTTGAACATGTAAATATATATATGTTAAAAGAAGACTTCTTAATATTTTGCATGAAGATAATAAGCAACCTTGTTTCACATAAATAAATATATATATATATATATATAGGTTTACTACAATCTCTACTTTTGTAGCATATATTCTAGTTAATAATTGTTTAGTAACAATATCCTAGAAAAAATTATTTCTTCATCCGTCATCATTATAGATCAAACAAATCGTAGACATTGAGTTTGTGTTTCCTCACCTGGAAGGTTATTTACTTTACGTGTTATGTGTAATCGTTGGTTCATTTGTTTTCTTTCCTTCAACTCTTGGTCGATAGTCTTTCGTTTTTTTATTTTTACTTATTGAAGTATTTCATTAATTCGACGCTTTGTAGTAGTAATACTTCTCATGGTATGTATGTGCGTATGTAGCTGTTCGCTTCTTATCTTACCAAGGTCGTTCAATGACCTTTTCATGGCAACATGTTACTGCTTTGCGTGTTTTTTTTTTGTTTCACAGAACTACTGGGAGCCATTTTGACGTACAATTCTCTTTGTTATATATATAGAATCGAAGAGTTTCTTTGCAGTTTGCCAGACTACTTTATATATTTTTTCTGTTAATTAAGGTCAAATTTTGTTATTAATCAATACATACATACAAACTACTGTTTTTTCTTGATATTTATATTTTTATATCTATTATCTTCTTTTTTTCTTAATAAAAAAAAAAAAAATTATTTTTATTTTTGTTCAGAATTTCTTTATATAGATTAAAAAAATGTCTGATTCATATGGCGGATTTTCATCTTATCCGCCAATACCAACTGATCAAGATCGTATGAATTCCGATCCATCCTCAACATTGAATAGTCCTGTATCTGATTTTCGACGAAATGAACCTCGACGAATAATAACTGATGATGGTAAATATTTTGTTCATTAATTTTTCCATATTGAAACGATACTTATTTACCACATTTTAATATTGATTAGAATCACATAAATCGATTTATCATCAACCAAGTTTAACATCATATAATTCTGGCGAAAGACGTCGAAGACGTCATCGTCGACCACGTCCCCCTATGGATTCATCTGATATGACATTTAGATCAGTGCCATCTAATGATACAAATGATTCAACAAATATTCGTAAAATAGAAAAATTGTTTTTTTTTTTTTTGAAATCTGAAAAAATCTATTTATTTTCTATGAAGAAAGTCCCAGTGCTCGTGTTCAATTTTTACTTGGTGATGAAGATCAAGATTATGATGATGAAGAACATAAACCACATGATTTATTTATTGAATTAGATGAATTAGTAATCGGTGCAGAAAAGGTAAACGAATCTGGTGAATCAGTTGATCAAGGTTGGAAAGAAACTGCTAGGTAAAATTTATAACTATTTTTTCATCTAGAACAAAAAAAAAAAAAGAACTATATAAAAATCTTTCTTTTAGATGGGTTAAATTTGAAGAAGATGTTGAAAGTGGTGGTCGATGGAGTAAACCACATGTTGCTACATTATCATTACATTCATTACTTGAATTACGAAATTTTATTTCCAAAGGAAGTGTTATACTTGATATGCATGCTGATCAATTACCTGTTATTGTTGGTTAGTATTGAATTACAAAACAAATCATAATTATATTATAAACCTTTTCTTTTTTTTCTTTTTTGATTAGATATGATACTTGATGATATAATTGCTAATGAATTACTATCATCTGATAAACGTATTGTTGTACGTAATGCACTTCTTTTGAAACATGTTCATCAGGTTTGTTTGTATTTGTCAAAATGAATTGTTTAATAATTAAAAAAAAAAAAAATTTTAGCATGAAAAAGAATTTCATCGACACTTACATTTACAAGAAATAAAAAAACCATTACCATTTACACGTTCATTAGCAGAATTTTCAAGAAATCGTTCACAAAAAGATGTAACTGCAACAAATGTTGATCAAGGTGCATTAGCAACAACTGCAAGTAGTTCAGTTTTAACAGCAAATCCTAATCAATCACCAACACATTTTGTTAAATGTAAGATTGAAAAAATAAGGAAAAAAATAAAATATATTAAACTAAGAAAGAAATAATCAAATATTTCATAATAGTAACAGGTGATCCTTCTTATGAAAAATTACTTACAGGTATTTTTATTTATTTATTTATTCATGCATATCCCCTATTCTGCACAATTGTATCCTATGTATTTGAGCATATACCATATCTGATTTTTACTTGATTTCCTCATTATAATAAATGACGCACTTTGCGTAATTTTTTCTCTACTTGTAAGATTCTTTTACGTGGTAGATAACTGCACTTAAAAAGAAACAAATTAGTTTCACTGCATGAGAATGAAAATACTCTTTAAAAAAAAAAGAGAATTAATTTTTAATATTAATAATTACAATATTATCAATTAACAAATGTAATTATTTTAGTCGCTAATGTAGAACCACCCAAAACACGAACAACTGAAGGTGAAGAATCAGCTGCTGGTTTATCGGCTACTGAATCTCGTGTTAAAGTAAAAATAAAAGAAAAATTTTTTCATTAATTAATCTATATATGATTTTACTTTCTTATAGATTAATTTACATTTTATGAAAAAAGTTCCACCTAATGCTGAAGCTACAAATGTTTTAGTTGGTGCTGTAGACTTTCTTCAAGTACCAATCTATGCATTTATTCGTCTAGCCAAAGGTGTTACACTACCTGATCTTGTTGAAGTTGCATTACCAACACGTTTTCTCTTTATACTTCTTGGACCGTGTAGTGAACATTTACGTTATCATGAAGTTGGACGTTCTATAGCTACATTGATGGCTGATGAAGTATATATTTAACAAAAAAAAAAACAAATTAAATCAATAAAAATTTTCAATTCTAATTTTGTTTTAGATTTTTCATGATATTGCTTATCGAGCACGCAATCGAGATGATCTACTTGCAGGTGACTAAAAAAGGTGATGTAGTTCAGAAATAGATAAAATTCGAACGAAAAAAAAACAAAAAAATTATTGAGAAGCAGATCGAGAACTACAAAAAAACAAAAAGAATACGAAGAAAAAAAAAGCAAAATACTTTAAATTTAATTTTTTTTCTAGGTATTGATGATTTTCTTGATCATGTCACTGTATTACCACCGGGTGAATGGGATCCTAAAACACGTATTGAACCACCAAAAAGTGTACCAAATAAAGTAAGATTTAAAAAAAATTTTAATCAAAAAATAAGAAATATTTTTTAAAAAAAAAAAATCTATATATATATAGGAAGATAGACTTGAACGAAAAAAAGTCAATGGTCTTACACAACTGACTGTAGAGGAACATGTCGGACATGAACTTGATCCATCATTGAAACGAACAGGAAGGTTAGAAAAAGATAAATAAAAGAAATTATTTATATATTTATTTTGTATATTAGATTTTGTGGTGGTCTTATTACTGATATAAAACGTAAAGCACGATTCTATTTATCAGATATTACTGACGCTATATCATTTCAATCTGTTGCGGCAATTATTTTTCTTTATTTTGCTTGTTTATCACCAATTATTACATTTGGTGGTCTTTTAAGTAAAGCAACTGACAATAATATGGTAAAATGATAAATTACGAAAGAAAAAAAAAAAACAAAAAAGATTTTGTTTTATTAAAATTTTAAGGCTGCCATTGAAAGTCTTCTATCGGGTGCCCTTTGTGGTATTTTATATCATTTATTTGCTGGTCAACCATTAACAATTTTAGGTAGTA
Source organism: Rotaria sordida (assembly GCA_905250125.1). NCBI lineage: Eukaryota > Metazoa > Rotifera > Eurotatoria > Philodinida > Philodinidae > Rotaria > Rotaria sordida. The sequence goes on from CAJNOL010000083.1 coordinate 279,232, forward strand.
CAGGTCCTGTACTTGTTTTTGAAACAATTGTCAATCATTTTTGCAGGTATGAAATCAATGAATGTTTTTTTTATGGTTTATTTCTTTTAAAAAAAATATTATTTTACGTTTTTTAGAACTCAAGGATATGATTATATGAATTTTCGTTGCTGGATTGGCCTATGGACAGCAACAATATTGTTAATTATGGTTGTTACTGATGCAAGTTATCTTGTAAAATATATAACACGATTTACGGGTTAGTTATTTTTTTTTTTTGAAAATAATTTTGTATCACGAAATAGAGTTGTTGCTTTGTTTAATTATATTATAATTAGATTACATGAAATCATATAGAATCCATTTACTAATTAATTTATTTTGTTAGATTTATTCGAGCATCATTTCTTGTGATAAATATTTTATTAGAAAATAGAAACATTAGGGAATCTAATGGAAAAGAAAAAGAAAAACAAATCTATGAAGATAGACAGATCATTGTTTAGCGTGACTTGATTTAAAGTTTCGATAATATCTTTTGGCATTTTTCACATTCAAAATCATTTGATCAAATTAAATAATTATAATAGAAATAAATACTATCAAACTTAATAATTTGTTTTTTTTTTTAAATTTTATTCAGTCAATCTAAAAATATGATCATACTAATGTTTATAATTGAGTATTGAGATTTTTAATATCACAAGTTAACTTTTTTTTCTTGAAAAAATGGATCAAAACACAAATGAAATTCCATCGGGATTTCTCAATCGAATATAATGTTGTATATTATCTATACAACAAAAAAAAAAACAAATCCAACAAGAATTCATAATGAATAAATTTTCATTTGAGACTTTTTCTCTCTTGAGAATATCATTTTCTTTTTTTTTAGAGGAAAGTTTTGCTGCTCTCATTGGTATTATATTTATTTATGAAGCATTTGATAAAATGATTGAAATCAATAGTCAACAACCTGTTCGATTACATACAACTAAAATTTTACCATCAAATTGTACATGTATAAAAGAAAATGATACATTGAATAGGACAAAACAAATGACAATAAGTGTAAAAAAAAATTTTTTTGTTTTTGAAATATAAAATTTTGTTTGCTTTAGGATTGTTTTAAAAACCAATCTTATAAATTTTTTGGTGAATGTGATAATATATATAAAAAAACATACATACCAGATGTATTTTTGTTTTCAATTCTTTTATTTGCATCAACATTTGTATTGGCATATACATTAAAAAATTTTAAATTTAGCCGATTTTTACCAATGAGTGTTCGTATTGAAATTTTTTTTTTTTGTTTTTGTATTTCTTTTTTTTTTTTTATTTAGATCCGTTCAAAAGTTAGCGATTTTGGTGTTGTTATAGCTATATTTCTTAATGTATTTTTTGATTATTTAATTGGTCTTGATACACCTAAATTAAAGGTACCAAGAAAATTTGCTACAACAAAAGAAGATCGTGGTTGGATTATAAATCCATTTGGAAAAAATCCTCCGTATATGTGGTTTGCTGCAATATTACCAGCATTATTGGCTACAATACTTATTTTTATGGATCAACAAATAACAGCTGTTATTATAAATCGAAAAGAAAATAAACTTAAAGTAATTTGAATTAAAATTATTATAAAGAGTTTTTGTTGTTGTTGTTGTTGTTGTTTTTCTTTTCTAATAGAAAGGATGTGGTTATCATCTTGATTTATTAATTGTATCAGTTTGTATTGGAATTAACTCAATACTTGGTCTTCCATGGTTTGTTGCAGCTACGGTACTTTCAATTAATCATGTTATTGCACTTAAACTTGAATCTGAAACAGCAGCACCAGGTGAAAAACCAAAATTTTTAGGTGTTAGAGAACAACGTGTAACTGGTTTTGTTGTATTTCTTTTTATTGGTCTATCGGTATTTTTAACAAAAATATTATCTTTTATACCAATGCCTGTACTCTATGGTGTTTTTCTTTATATGGGTATATCATCAATGAAAGAAATACAATTAATATCACGTATATTATTAATATTTATGCCTGAAAAATATCAACCAGATTATGTTTATCTTCGTCATGTACGAACACGTCGTGTACATCTATTTACATTAATACAATTAAGTTGTTTAGCTTTATTATGGATTATAAAATCAATAAAAAGTATATCAATATTATTTCCAATAATGGTTTTAGCATTAGTTGGTGCAAGAAAATTAATGGATTATTTATTTACACAACGTGAACTTGAATATTTAGATGATATTATGCCAGAAGTTGTTAAAAAAGAAATTGAAGAAAGAAGAAATAGTCTCATTGAAGGAAAGGATGAGAATGGGCAGAAGGTTTGTTTGTGAAAATCTAAGAAATGAAAGTTTGAAAATTGATATGTAACTATTTTATGATTTTCATTCTATTGAAAACTACTCGAAAGATAAGATTATGAAAATGTGTAATATATAAGTATTGCTCAAGTACTTACATAATACTTAACAAGTATTTCAATAGATTAGATAATAATGAAGGCGAACATTATGCAAGGATTTTGTTTTTTGATATAGCATTGCAATGTAATATCGTCGGGTTTTAATCTTTTTTTGCGTTAGGAAGAGCAAAATATTTAATGCAAATATATCTAAAAGACAAAAAAAAAACTTCACAAGAAATAAAAAAAGAAATATTTTACAACGATCGATATATGAAATCTCCTACATATGAGCACATCATTATTTTAAGTAGTGGGCGTTTTCCAGGAAGTAAAAAAAATGACATTAAAATGATGAAACAGACAAAAAAATTGATGTGTTTCAAATTCATAGATGAAAATAGACATTTTCATTAATTAACTTGCATGATTTTGATTAAAAATGAAATTCACTGCATGTACTTAATTGAAATGTCATTTTTCATCAATGAATTTGAAAAACATCAATTTTTTTTGTCCGTTCTATTATCAGAAATGCCATTATTTTTTTAGTGTTTTTGATATAAAATTTACGAAAGTCATGCAATTTTTTTGATGTTTTGACTCCATATGTTATTTCTTATTTCATAAACAACAACAACTTGTCGACTGTAAGCGACATATGTTCTATCAATCATGCGCAAGACGAGAAAAAGACGGTGTTATATATGTTTTGCGTTATAATAAACAATCATTAGATATGCGTAAAAAGAAGATGGGCTAACTGCGTATACTAAAAAGACAAAAAAACAATATTAGATAAAGAGCAAAAGTGCTTGATGTAACATTTGTACTAACAGCTAGTAATATCAAATTATGTCAATATGTGTTGATGTATCTCTGTTTAAAAAAATTGAATTAATAAATTATTAGAAAGAAGAAAAAGATCATCTTGTACAGCCGAAAAGCGATTGTAACTGAAAACATTCGTAGCGTCAAGCGCTTTTGATCGATCTCGATGATGTCTACATTAGAAACATTTTATTGTAGTAATCATAATCAAATAAATAAATAAATCCTAGTTCGAAACAGAAGTTATTAGGAAGACAGATATTTTATATGAAATAGGAAACTTATAGAGTCCTCTAATGAAACGATATTATTTCGAATAGGAAACAACTTTTCTGTAAAATATTTAAATAAAAATTTGTTTTTGAGTTATAAATCTCAAAGTCAAATTTTTGAATGAAATTATTTATTGTTCAGTTCCGTATACGTTAGATCAATTATTTTAATATTATACGAAAGCCATCGTTATTATAAATATTAGAAAACAAATGAAAGTCGATAATAAAAAAACAAAAGGTCAAACAAATATATTTAGACATCAAAAATTTTGACCTATATTATGGAAGAATTTTCTGATAGCTTTTGTTTTTCATTATTTACTTAGACTCATTTTCCAACTTTATGTATATTGTAATAAATTTTTTCTAATTATTTTCTTAGACAAATGACACAATAACATTTAACAATGGTGAAATTCGTATACCAGTTGGTCATGGTCAAGTTATGAAAGTACCAACAGAAAATGTTAAAGTAATTATTAATTAATTTATATTTTCTTTTTTTATTGATTTTCCTTTTTTTTGTAGATTGATACATCAACAGGTGTCATAAATTTTTCTGAAGAAGTTGGTAAAACATTTCTATGGAAATCAATAGCTAAAACAAAAGATAAAGAACCAACGCCTGAAAGAAAATTGCACCAGCCAAAACTACCACCTAATGATAAACCATCACGTGGATCAGCTTTAAAGAAGAGGTTTCTTATTTAAAAAAAACGAAGTCGATAATGGTTCCTTCGAGAAATTCCATTTCTTCTTTGATAAACTATCAGACAAGTTGTTCAAAAGTGATGCCTGAGTTGAATAAGTCAATGGCTGTTACATGTATATTGAATCCGAGTGTTGATGATAATCAGACCTTTTTATCTACTCATCTCATGAGTGACTACAGTAGATTTCATATGGTTCAATAGCACTTCAAAATGGTATAAAAACATCGAGAAAAAAACACTAATCATAGAAAGAAATCTCGAGGAGACTATTTTCGACATATGATTTTGAGCTTTTTCTTACTGGTATTCAATAGATTTTGATAAGAAAATTACGGGTTGAGTGAAAAGTAATATGATATTCTAAATCAGCATCCTAAATCGAGTGAAGTTACATGTAGTTCAAATATTTTCTCAAACTTTTGTTTTTCGTCGAAAAAATTCACCCCTGATCCCCTCAGAATGCGGTCAAAAAAATAAATTTCATGGAAATGTTGTTTTTATTGTTTATTCATCTGTTATTTGGAGCTCTACTATCTTATTATAACGTTAGAACTTGATTCCTACTATCAAAATAACTTTTCAATGAAATTCTTTTTGTTTTTGATTCAATCGTGAGGGAGGGACTAGGAATAAATTTTTCGATGAAAAAATAAGATTGCACAAATTTTTCAAAAAGACCTATAAATGCAATCAAACCATATGAAAAACTAGTTTGGTTGCTCGTGAGATGGTTAAATTAAAACTACTGATAATCATCAATAGTTGAGTTCAACGTACCTGTGATGGCCATTGACTAATTCTATCGAGACTCACTTTTGAGACACGTTGTGTTATAGTTTGACATAGACAAAATGGAATTTCTCCAAGGAGCCAATTTCAACAGTTATCAATCCACTCCGTTCTTTATAAAAATATACAAATAAAATTTTGTTGTTTAGAATACGTAAATTAAGTATAAGTATACTTGGTCCAGATGAAGATCGACCATTAGTAAATCCACCTAATGATGTAGCATTAAATACAATAAATGAACAATTACCAGTAATTGTAATTGAACCAGAAACATCAATATCAATATCAAATGAGAATTCTGAACAACGTAGACGAACTAGCTCAAATACGAGCAATAATAATGACACAACAAAAATGTGATGAAAGTTTTTTGTTCTTTTTTTTTTTTCTTTTTTAGTTTTTAATGTCGAACTTATTTTCACCCTCAGATAGTTGTATCAAACAGTGATCATTTTGTTTCTTTTTATTTAATTTCGCAAAAACACAATTCTTTATGACAAAGAACAACACACGTATATATGTCTTTTTTGATAAAGACAAATAAAACTTGAGTTTGATATGCATCAAAAACTCAGTCAACATTCATCTTATCACACTAGACCATCTTTCTTTTTTCTTTCTTCCATTTTTATTTATAGAATCTTTGTTTTTTTTTTCTCCTTATCTCAATGTACTAATGAGGAACCGTTTGTCTATTTGCTTTCAATAGTTTATATGTGTGTGTATATTCGTATTTAATAAGTTTTGTTGTTTAGTTTGGTTTTTCGTTGTTTGCCTTTGTATTGGCCTCATTAACATTTTATCTGTAAAATTAAATGAAAATATACATAAAAATGCCCAGAAAAGAAAATATTCAAAGACAATATACTGTTGTTTTATAATCTACTAATTCAAAATGTTTCTATAGTATTCATCATTAATTAAATATTAGAATAAATATATATATTCTTCTTCACTTAATAATTTAATTCATACATTTATATAAGAACAAAAAAAAAAGTTCTTAAACTTTTTATAATATATAAGCTATTTGTAATAGTGTAATCATAATTTATACTTATCGTTCAAATATAATCATGAAACCTTTGCAGTAAATTAAAGTATATATATATATATTTAAAGGCGTAATTACCTACTTCATTTTCTTTTGAAATTCATAAGAAGACTGTTTATTTTCAATTAATAATTTTTTTTGAATTATTTTCCAAAAGAATAGACGTGAGAAGAACATAGTACGATAAATTCTTTTATGTACACGTTTCCATTTCATAATATATTCATTTCATAAAATTTCTTTTTAATGAATATTCATTACTTATTAGAATTGTTGTCTTATTCAAAAGAAAAAATCTTCATTAATAGATGAGTCAAATAATTTATGTTTGTTATTTGACAAAAGAAAAAAAAACAAGCCTATATTTACCATCGAGCAAACAGTTCTAACAATCACAAAAAAACAAACAAACAAATATCATGAGTTCGATTGATTTGTTCCTGGTATTGGTTCAAGTATTTCAATATTTGTTATACGAATCATAGTTAATGGATCACGCCAAACTATGAAAAACAAGATAATTGTTTGTTTTTTTTTCTTCTTTCATAATGACAAAATAAATTTACTTACGAAAATGTCTTTGACCGACTTTTTTCTTTCTTGGTGCATACCAATAATCCATTTGAGTTTGTGATAAAGTTTTTTCAATAACAATTCCTTCAACTCGTACAAAATTTCGATCAAGAATAGGTCGTCCAATAATTGTAAAATCTGAACTACCAACAAGAAGAACCTTTTTGCAAAAAAACAAAAACAAAGAATTTTATTTTCTATAGAATTATTAAAAAAAAAACTAACTTTTTCAAATCGAATTCTATCACCAATTGTTGGATGAAATTCATCACCTTTACAAATAATATCTTCTGTTGTTACTTTTCGTTGTTCATTACCAATTTGAATAACAGCAAACAGTCGATTTTGATATTTATCTTTGACAAGATTATTTACTTTATTATATAATGGTTGAACTTCTTTATCATGATGAATATTATCGGGAACAAATTTACTGAATAGAAAAAAAACAAGTTTTTTTTTTCTCTATTATTAAATAACAACAATTTACGGAATAGTTCGAATAAACATTGGATGTTGTTGAAAAATTGATCTCTGTTTTACCAGTAGAGATAAACATCTGCTTATAGTATTCATCTTAAAGAAAAAGAGAAAGAATAATATTCATTAACATCTGGCTTCCAACAAAATCACAATTATCATTAAATCAATCGTCTTAATTTTTTTATACATCGAGGAAAAGAAAAACAAAAAGAATAAACATAAATGAATGAATTGTTCGTATTACACGTGAAAAATTCTCAATTAATTAGCTGTAGCACCACTTAGATTCGAACCGTCTTCACCAACTTCAAGAAATTGCCGACTTTGATCTTGTATACATTCACCTTTTGGTGAAATTAAAAATCGAGAGTATGAACCATCAGAACACAGAGCTTTACAAAAAATAAACGAAATGATTTCAATTGACTAAAAAACAAAAACATACCAATCACTGTTTTATTTGCATCCGAATTAGGACCAAATGCACATATACTTATTGTATTCTCTGGCAAATGAAATTTGCAAGAACTCCATTGCGAATTAAAATATTTCGGTAAAAATGCTACGGCACTTCATTCAAATAAATAAATAAATATAATTTTTTCAAAAAAAACATAACAAACCCTGATGAACGTTGTTTATTTTTATGTGATTCTTCTATATAAAAAATATGTACCGTTGAATGATCACTTGATACACATAAAAGAGTTGAATCTTGATTAAAATTTATACTAAAACACACAAAAAAACAACCAATTTAATTTCTCAATAAAAATTTTAATAAAAACTATTACCAATAAATCGTTGCATGATGAGCACCACGTCGTAATTCATTAAGTAATTGACTTGTTTCTGTATCAAATATTCTTATTAATGTTCCCTATGTTAAATAAAATTGTAGATGTCTTTTTTTTTTCTTACAAATCAAATACTTTTTCAGATGCAGTTGCTAAACGTGTACCAGTCATATTCATAGCAAGATCTAGAAATTCTAATATGATGAAAAATGTTATTTCTCAATTTTAAAAGAAAAGCTTACACATAATAGATGCTTCATGTGCATGAATTTCTACAACAGGTTTTTCTGTTGCAGCTAAATCAACTAAACAAACTTGACCAATTGTTCGACTTGGATAAGCTATATAGGATTTTGAACCCGATGGACAAACAACACAAAGACCTTGTTTTTTTTTTTTTGTTAATAATAAAAATTCAAATGAATCACAAAAGAAAAAAAAAGAAAAATTAATCTATTCATACCACGAGTATTAGTACATGTTTCAAAAACATGTAATTGTTGAGGATTTTGTGTAAATGTATAAACTTTAATCATTGTTTCAAGTATAACAATAATTCTAAAAAATTGAAATTTTTTTTTTTCTTAGATTTTAATTCATTTTTATTTTATATACCGATCTCGACGTAAACGAACACCTTTAACTTCTGTTGAAAATTCAAGTTCAATAACAACACGTTTTTTTGCATCATCCCAAATCATAACTAGAAGAAAAGAAAAACATAACAAGATCTTTCAATTTTTGATTTTGTTTTTTGTTATTTTTACTATATACACAACTCAGAGATCAATGTGTAGATTTTTTTTTTATATGAAATTGAATCATTTTATTATCAATACATTTAATTCTTATCATCATTGTTGTGTATTAGAATTGCTTATTAGAAGTTTCAATAGATTAGGTTGGATCAAAGGTCGATAACATATGGGATGGCTTAGCTCATTGAAATTCCGGTTGCTTACCCTTTGATGGAGAATATTTAGGTGATTTTCCACCACCAACAAGTGCGACATAATTACAACGAAATAACATTTCAACTTGTCCAATACCACCATCACCAAAATCTAGAGAATAAAATAAAAAAATTAATCGAAAACAATTTACTTATTTATTTTTTTCTTACCTTGCCGTTGTGTTTGCCGAAGTGGATCTGTATTATATATACGAAAACCATTTTCAAGACCACAAGCAAAACAATCTAAATGATATTGATAAATAAAGATAAGAATATATACATATATAATAAAATCTTACTAGCATCTTGATTAAAACCAACGAAAAGAAGGCCATCTTTGGCCGATTTTATATTGCTAAGATTCATGTCATTCAATACGACATGAGATTATCTTTGAATTGTAGTTCTCGTCGAATATTATTACCTATTCGAAAAAAAAAATTAATATTCATATTTGTTCATTCAATAAACCAATTAAAAACAAAGATAACAGATGGCGTATAAAATATATTCGAATGATTATCGGATACTTTCGCACTTTAATTATTATTTGTATACCGTGCTGTTCCGAAGTCACCAAGATTCAAAGGAATGATTAATCCTTGTTACGAGGATTGATGAACAAAAACAAAAAGAAAATGGTTCAATTTCGCTGAGGAAAAACAAGGAACACGTAAAGTTTGTCAACACAACAAAAATCTTTCCTAATTCGATAATAAACATAGTTATATATCTTTTTTCATAGATAATATTAGTTGTTTTATGTTAGATGAACAATGATTTCTAATATATAATGCTTATTATATCTCACTCAATAGTTCAAATGAACATGTTCTTCCACTTAGAAATGGAAATTTGTTTTCCAATATGAATTACGATTTATTAACAGAGTATTACTTGTTTTTAATTTTCCATCCAGACCATAAGTAATCAATAGATAAGTTTCTTGGAAGAGTGCTCTTATCAATATTCCGAGCATATGCAAGACTTTGAATCTAATTTATTTTTGATGTAAATAGCTGTTTTTTTTCTACTAGATGACTCTATCATCTGTCAAGCAAAAAGAAATAAAATTAGTCAATTTCGATATGTTTGCATTATTTGTTATGAGTTATTGTATAAAAGAAAAATAATCAAAATATTCTTTGAAATATAATAATATAGTAATAGAAGTAGACACTTCTTCAATTTATATATTAATTGGTTAGTAAAGTAGTGTGATTCAAATATGTTCCGAAAGATTTTTTTTTTAAAGATGTGAATGAGAACGATATAATTATAAACTTTTTCAGATTTAAACATACAGAAACATGAATGATAAATAATGTTAAAACTATTTTTTTAGTTGAATTTTATAACTCATCAAAAGATGTCACTAAATATCACATTCAATAGAAAACCCACATCAAGAACCAATAATACTATTTTTTTTTATAGGTTGAAATATCGCAAAATCTCGTGATTGAGGAAAAATATGATTCATTTGTTATAAATAATATTTTGTATTTTCCTGTATACGCGTCAACCTTCCGACAAAAATCTGAAAACAATAAACGTTTTCTCAACAAAAATAATCATTTTTGTTTGTTTTTTTTTGCACTCAATAATACCTTCCGAATGTCAAACTCTACTAGAGAAGATGATAGTAATGATGAATTTGAAAGTGCAGACGAAGGTGAATCAATATGTCCTCCTATAATTAAACTACCGTCTTCACCTCTTTCATCTGATGCAATATTATCATCTACTAATGAAAATCAAGTTCAATCAATATCACGTTCATCAGCAGTGACTGATGGTTGGGATGATTGGAATATTGATGATGAACAACCAATTGAAACTTCTAAACCATTACAACAAGATTCAATATCATCAGGATCATCATCACCTTCAAAAACAGGTGATAGTTTATCACAAATTGGTTCTGATGAAGATGATCAATTGGAATCATCTACTCAACAACGTTTACAACGAAAAAAATGTCGTAAAAAACCAATTGAATTAAATTTAAATAAAGAAGATAATAAACTTAATACACAATTATCTCATTCAATTGAACAACATAATGAAGAAACATCAACAACAACAACAACAACAACAAGTAAACATGATGTTAAAGATGCACATCAAATATTAGATCAACTTGCTGCTCAATCACCAAAACATACAGTAGATTTAATAAAAAATATTTTCTTTATTGAAAAAAAATAATCTGCTTTTCTTCAGACAACTTGGCATAATCCATGGAGTAATTTTGGAACATTTTTATCAACAGCTAAACAAAGTGTTTCAACATTAACAAGTACTGTTAGTATGTATTGATTTAATTTTATAATCTTCTTTTTGAGAAAAATATTTTTTTTTTGTTGTCTTTTTTTATTATTTTAGGTGAAGGTTTCAGTGCAGTTATTGAATCAGTTGAAGCTGGTCTTGGTGCACCTGATCCTCAACAATTAGCAGAAATGAATCGAATGGCATTTAAAATTAAAGGCGAAACATCAGATAGTGAAGATGGTTTGTCAAAAAAAAGAAAATTTTCTTTTTTTTTTGTTTTTACATCTATTTAATAGAATGTATAAAAAAAATTCAATTTCTATTTAAAGAAATATTAATCTTGAAATTTTAAAAAAATGATTTATTTTTAGAACCTGAATCATCAAATATTCAAACAGAAAAAAATGATTCAATTACAAATCAAGATGGTTGGTTTAATGCATTAAGTTTAGAAAAACTAACGAATACTGTATGTCACAAAATAAAGAATAATAAATTTGCTTATGTATTTGTTTTTATTTATCTCAAGGGTATGAAAGTTGTTGCGGGTAGCCTTGATGTTCTTGAAACTGTTGGTAAAAAAACATTTGATGTATGTATTCAATGAAAACATGTCTATGTCTAAATATATCGGAATTTTATTTTCAAAAAAAAATAAAATAAAGGTAATTAATGAAGCTGATCCTGCATTACAAGGAACACGACGTTTATTAAGAAAACAAAATCAACCAACATTATCTGAAGTTAGTATAATTCACAGAAAGACTTTTTTTTTAAATTCTCTTTTCAATATTTTTTAGATAATACGTGAAGTAAAAAATGAAACTGAAACAAAAACAAGTACGACAAAAACTGAAATGACTACATTTTTACAATTATTTGAAAAACATCAAGGTAAAATTTTTCAAAAACAAAAAACAAACTTAAATTAAATTAAAACTACATTCTATTTTAGGTCTTGCTCATTTTGAAGCACTTGAATTATTATCAAATCAATCATCAATTACTTTACAAACCATGAGTTATGGAAATGAAAAAATTCTTGAACAAATTGATAATTATTTTCAAGTAGATGATGATGATTTTGAAATTAATCACATTTCAGATTCATCAACAATATATGATGATAATAATGATAATCATCATGTACCAAGTTTAGATATATTATCACAAAATTTTACTGCATATCAAACACAATTACGTTCAACAGTACCTGTTGATAAATTACTTGAAGTTTATGAATCAGCTAATCAATTTCTTACTGAATGGGATTGGATGGATACAGAACTTGATCAAAAAGTAAAACGAAACGAAAAGAAAAAAAACAGACAAACAATTTTTTTTTGTTTTTTTTAAATTTTAGACATTAGCTGATGAATCTATTGATTGTTTAGCTATATTATGTGCACGTATTATTGAATATTATCGTCGAACTGCTGAATTATTCTTAATGGGTTGTAAAAGTTTAACATCATTTTCAATTGATATTGAATTATTAGCTATTTATAAAAAACAACAAAAAGATTTTTCAAATATGCTTGCTGGTATACCAAATTTATTTGCTAAACATATGAAACAAACATCAAATATATCATCGAATGGAACTGATATACCAATAAGATGTGATATGAAATTAAAAGAAAAACTTTTAAATCAAATGTTTATTCAATCATCTAGTTCACAAACATATGCTTCGGATGCATATGTTTTACTTAAACCTATTGTTAGTCAATCAATTTTATATCATACATCAACAACAAGATAGAAATAAATTTGTTTTCTTTTTTTTTTCTTTTGTTTTCTGGATTTCGATCTACTCAGTGTTCATAACAGTCAATTGAATATTGGTTTAATTTATCTATTTATTTTTTTTTCTCTTGTGTATCTATGAAGAGCGAAATGATACATTATTTCATACCGGGGGATTAAATATACTTGACAATTTACAAAGAAAATAACGAAACTGGTTGAAAAGATGAATCTTATAAATAAAAGATAGAAAAAGCTATTTTATGATTTGTATTAAGAATGCAACAGCAACGATAAATACTGATGCCATCGGTCTGAGATAGAGCGTTGCATTGATGTAGGCAAGATAAAACTACGATGATCTTAGATTCATTTCGATTTTTTTTAGTCGATGGAAGTTTATTTCAAGAAAATAGCTGAGTTTTATCAAACTGTGAGAATTAAGCCTTTCTCGAATTCGAAAATTTCAACAATCTTCCTATAGATTCGAATTTTTGAACACTAAAAACCTTTAGTCTCTTTTTATAAAATTCAATTATTTTATTAAAATTGCCTTCCTGATCGAGAAAATCAAAATCAATACAAAACTATCCTAATTTCATTAGGCATTCACCATTAGTCTGTACGTACATTTTAAGACTAGTGCACCAGTACCATTACATCCCTAATTTGTATAGTAAGAGAATTTTTCAGCATTGTCTATATGCGACACTTCAAAAATTTTTCCTTTTTCTAAAATAAATAATTGTCAAGAAAATATAGCAGACATAACGGGCGAACCGAAAGTTTTGAGACAAAATATTTGTTTATTTTTTAGATACGTTGAAAGTGTATTCAAGGAGACGATAGCTATGAGTTAGGATC
>CAJNOL010000084.1:0-61659 GCA_905250125.1 Rotaria sordida
TTCACTTTTGTTTTTTATTCAATTATATTTTGTTTTTCCTTTTCTTTCTTTTATTATTATTATTATTATTTAAGATTTAATATTCTCAACGACACACAGGCTAATATCTTCGTCTTGTTATTCGACGGAGTATCACACCAGTGAATTCATTGAATAAAATATAGATAGAACAAAACTTATGAAAAAAAAGAAAAGGTCTTGTCTTTTTTGGTCTTTTTTATATTGTTCTTAGGACGATCTAGTGCTTTTCTTGTTGTTGAAATTGACTGTGTGCTGAATCAGCCATATCGTTATTGTTCATTGCTGGTTCATTTAAAGATCGTTTCCAAAATTTACGATGTGGTGCACGTTTCCAAAATCGTGATTTAGCTGCTCGTGCTTTAAGAAGATGAGCTGGATAATAACTATCAAAGTAATTCCAATCAGCAGCAGCAGCAGCAGCTGCATCTTCATCGTTATCGATTAATGAGCTTGATGAAACAGCAATACCGATTAAAACAATAAATAAACATAAAATAGCATTGATCGATATCATACGCATGATTACTATATTATATTGAAATAAGAATTTAAATATAAAAATAAAATGAATATATGTATACCTGATGATTTCAAGAAAGATATTGATGTATATGAAAAGTTTAGATAATCGAATGCTAAAAGAGACTGCGAATGATGATGGAAAAAGCAAAAGGAAGACTTCGATAGAAGTGTTGCTCGGCTTTTTTTTTTTATTCTCCGTAACTAATGGACTCTGAATTTTCTTTCTTTCTTTTGCATTTCTCTCTTCTTTGTTCGACGGTTTTTTTATCATTTGTCTCTCCGATCACGTATTTTGAAAAGGATCTTCCTGGCTTTTCTACTTAGTGAATAGCAAACACATATCTTTGCTTCTATATATTTACTTATTATTTGATTTTGCTTCATCAATCACTATAATTCATTATTCAATTATACTAATGTGTTTAAATCATTTTCCTTTCAACACGAATATTGATTTCTAATCTGCTAAAGCTAATACAATTAGTTTTTGTTCAAAATATATTTTTTTTGTTTTGATCAATTTCCTGTTTGATAATATTAATCATATATTGATCGTGCATGGAAACATATATATATAACGGTATGCATAACACGTACGTTTCATATATGATCTCTATGAATTTATTATTGACTATTATTAAAATAAGCTAATAAGACCGAAAAATAAAATAAGAAGGTAAAGGAAGAGAAAATCGAGAACTGAAGAGCATTAACTATTTGACATCAAACGATATTTAAAAAATCGGGTAACTTTCTTTTCCGATCTTGTCAATAAAAAGAAAACACATGAAAGAACCTATTGACATACTATCTTAACGTTCATTTTAATACATTAGAATATTCAAAAAAACAAAAGGAAAATACAGAAGTACTTTATATTATTAAGTAGATCATTGATATTCTTTTTTTTTCTCATCTCTTTGAAATACGTTTGTCGGAATGTATCGATCTATAGATTTAATTATATTCAATAGTTATTTTTAGTTCGAAACAATTGCACTTTTTGGAAATGAACCGAACCAATATATAATCTGTATTCAAAAAGTTAGTCATCAAATAGATAAGCGTATTACTGAAGATAAGAATTGATTTTATTTATAACAATTTAGATACAAGCTAAAAGCTTTTTTTTTATAACACTCATTTAAGAAGACAATATAAACAAAAAAAAGACATTTGATCAAGAGTTTAACGGAAACGAATTACGTCGAATTAGTACTTGCCAAAAAATCTTGAAGAAGATTTTATCAGTTCAAGACATCAACAATAAGGATTTCAATATAAATGTAATTCTAATACATGTTGATGAATAAGCTAAAGATTCGAACTGAAATTTAATTAATTATTCTTTTAATTTATTTTTATTTTTAGTAAATAAATAAATAAAGTTCAAAATAATTAATTACTTAATTCAACTTCTCTTCCTATGTCATATCTTTTTTTTTCTATTTATAACCATGACATTATACCCATAAGTGACAAAATATAATATTATTTTCTCATTTGACTTCTTTTTGCATAAGATGAAAATTTTGTCAGTAAGATATTAGTTCTATTAGTTTTTTAACTAAGAAATCTTTCATTTGATTTATAAAATTTAATAAATATTTAAATACATTATGTGAGTCAAATAGTTCATAAATATGTATTGATAAAAGTCAATAGCTTATTATAAATAGATTAAAAATTATTTTCAAAGTTTATTCAATAGAATTTCTAATCGATCGTTTGTCTCATTATTATCAATTACTTTCAATATTTCTAATAAATGCCATTTTGCTTTATTAACAATTGATGTCTATTATGTTTTTTTATTCTACTATTGTATATCATTCTTCAAGTACAAAAAAAAACCTATTGACTAACTACTAAAAATATCATTAGTAATGATCTATTTGAATGTACATCGAAAATTCGAATTAATTCTATTGTTTTTAAATAGTTTTAATAAAAGATTAGAAAATGTCTCATTCCATTCAATTTTTGTTATAGGATTAAATAATAAACACGATCTCTTCCTCTCTCTTTGTTTGTTGATGACTAATAGTCGTTATTAGGTTGTGTATCTCATGACATTGTTCCTAATGATCACAATTACTTAAACAAATTTGATATAGATTAGATTTTCGTTTAGCTTTTTTTTAATAAAATCTTATAGTTGGTATACACAAATTAACTGACCATTCCATACGTTTTATGTTCAAAATAGAGATGAAATCGATACTGGTTGCAGGCCAGTCGTTACCGGTGTGTCTTATTAATTTTTTTGCTATTAAGATCTCATAGAGGATGTGTAAATGAAACTTTATTGAAAGTTGACTATGTCAAATATCATTATACACAGATGGAATTGTAAGATAACTCGTCAGAACAGTGTCGGTATGCATTTTAGACAGATCAGTCAGTCCAGTTTGGCCTACTTAAAACAGTACCGATCATGAAAAATCCAGACCAGTTTCATTTCTAGTTCAATACAGAGTTCTTCATATTCTGTCAGCTCTAAATGATATATTCAAATGTTTTACAGCAACGGTTTAAAATATACGAACTGAAATCATTATGCAAAATTCGATTTACTGTTGATAGAATACAGAGCACGCATTTGAAAAGGAATATTTTATTATTGAATTTGTATAGTTGTTTCATGATTATCAAAATGATTTGTGAATGAAAAAAACGTAGAATAAATTTAAGGAAGATATCAAGCATTTATTTTATTCTTCATCATCGTTTTGAATCTTTCAATGAAATAATACTAGAATCAATGCTTTAGCAGCCAATTGATTTATTATTTTATTTTGTTCCGACAAACATCAATATTGTTAAAACAACATTTGCTCTCATGACATTGAGGGAGGTGAGGGTGAAGCAAAGGAGAATGTGAGGTTTACAACTATATTTATAATCTAATTTCAGTATACTTCGCATTGGTATTTAATGGCTACCAGTTCTCATACAATACTGTTGAAGAGAAAATGTCTCGGATACAGCTGTCATGGATGTTTTGTTCAAAACCAATATATATCCTATGATCGATACAAGCTATTAACAAGTCATGCTCTTTTTCTTTCTTTAGTTTCGATTGATTCAGCTTGTATGTCGTGTTTTAATGCTTGCGTTTCGTCATGTAAAGTATAGATAAGAAAGCATGTCTCAAGATAATGAACATTAGGAAGATGCATGAGTATAGCGAATTTAATAAAAGCTTTTAACGAATGGGCATGTTCAATGATTATTTAGATTATTAAATAATAATTGAAGTAAATCAACAATATAAAGATCAAATTAAATATTCGATGAAATCTGTGTAACTAAAACCTTTTGTATTTCAAGAGCATCTTTTAACAAATATTCGATGACATAATAATCATAAACTAAATGTGAAAATAGAATTATGAATTGTCATCTTACGACATAGATTAATAGTTTCATCTACTCTGTAGATTTCACTATTAGGTAATGATAAAATTTGTCGTAATTTATTCAATATTGGCGGATGATTATGCAACCATTTTAATGGTTTACATTAATCCAGTTTCGCTTAAACTTGTATGCATATTTTGAATGCATTTTTTTACTATTTATTATTGGATATTTATTAGTAACTGGTTTATTAAATAACGAATGAAGTGTTGTACCGAGACGAATTACATTGAATTGTCAGTCAACATGAAGAGTTTAAAAAAATAGAAAAATCTAATGCGTTGATTCAATTTTGTCGTTATCATTCATTGATCTGCTGTAATCAACCAGAAAGTCAGATTCATTATCAATTCTATGTTGACCATTTTCATAATTAGCAATATCCGATAAAAACCTATCGATAATAGTAGTTCGAAATTCAATAACTAAAAATATGTATCATATATATGAGAAATGTATCAATTATATTGTCTCGATTTATTGATATACCGGGTGTCCCAAAAGTCCCTCCTTCCACTTAAATTTTTCTTATATCTTTGCTATTTAATTTTACTTTATCAACTATCGTTTTTCTACATGATAGGTAGATACACCGAGTTTTTATTTATAAAGATAAGCTTCAGAAGTACTGCTCAAAGCTAAGACTTAGAATCGAGATACAAAATGTAGCTTATTTTCTATTCCCAGAAAAACATTACACAAAATTTCTTTTTTAGTCACTTCGCGTTATTAAGTGGTTCAGATATTTGAGTTCTTCAATTTTTAACGAGTCTTTTTTTCATAGAATTTTACTTTGGTATGTCTTCATATAAACGAATTGGATCTTGTCACGCCAATATTCCATCAATTAGAACAGATATCATGCATAAGTTTTTCTGGGAATAGAAAATAGGCTACATTTTTGTATTTCGATTCTAAGTCTTAGCATTGAGCAGTACGTCTGAAGTTTGTCTTTATAAATAAAAACTCGCTGTATCTTTCTATCATTTAGAAAAACAATAGTTGATAAAGTGAAATTAAATAGTAAAGATCTACAAAAACTTTAAGTAGAAGGAACTTTTGGGACACTCGGTATATATATATATATGATCCTTGTACTATATAATTTAGTTCATTATTTCTTATATGAGAATTATAATGAGATGCAATGGTTGTTGGAATAATAAATCGTATAGTATTTACTTTTGAGCTAATCCAAGTTCAAGTATCAAATTAAATTCTATTTGACTTTGACTATTTGGTTCAAGACTAAATTTTTTTAATGTAAAATTAAAATTGAAATATTGAAAATAAAAACATTTTTCTGACACGCTAAGCTGTATTCTAAGTATATCTCTTATTTTATCAATTTATTCGAACAAATTAGTTCGATAATCTTGATTTATTGCTTGTTGATATTGTTATCGAATTTAAGGTCTTTTATAACTCAACATCAGTTTCATGTTCAATATTAATACGAACAATAAATAAATAGTTGCATTTCATTAAATTAGAAAATCAAATCAAAGAAATAGTTTTGTTTCATGGATATAAAAAAGACAATACATACTGAGTAAAGATGTGCGGGATCCAAATTTAAAGGCTTGTTGGGATCAGGACAAGGAGAGAATGCCGAGATCAGGACCATGAGAAAGAGAAGTTGTCGATATCAAGACCGGAACCACGGGAAAGAGAAATTGTCAAGACTAGGATCACGAGAAAGAAAAGCTGCTGAGACTAGAACCGGAACCATGGGAAAGAGAATTTGCTGCGGCCGAGGCCGAAACAATGAGAAAAAAAATTTGTCACCACCAGAACTCAAATTTATAGTAAAGTATCCTATGGTTTATAAGTGAATTATCTCATAAATCATATCAATCAGAACATAATTTCAAAGAGATGACCCAAATAAGTGCTGATCGTCGACTACATAAATAAAAAGAGAATGAGTATTGAAGGATGGTTTTAGATGTGATGTCAATAAATTCTAGAATAGTTTTCTCTAGATCGGAAGCGAAACCCAAAAAACCTTCTTCCGGGATATATCTATTACTGGTATATTAATTCAATATTATTTGGATTGGTATGACAAAATATATGTTTCAATGAAACAACAGTTGAAAAATATTTGTTGGTTATATTGTGAAGCATTCTAAAAATTGATTTTTTTAATCGAATAGAACAAATTTTTATAGTGATAAAAATTAGTGCTGGATTATATTCAAACCTTCCTAAATACATGACACATTTACAAATACATGATTCATTTTTGAATTATATAAAACAAGAACTTTATATGAAATTAAATTATCTTTATTACTATATGATAAATGAATGTAGTTATAGTTGATTGTCAGTAATGGATTCACATTAGAGAAATCATCTTTCCTTGTTAACTTCATCATGAAACAAATAAATTTTTGTTAATGTTCTTGATTTCATGTCAAATTTTTATCTATTCATTGATTTGTAAAACAAGAAGAGAAGTCATATTGCTAATATTCACAGATGAAAGCATTCTATCTTTACTTTTGTTAATCAAGAAAAGAAATAGTCATTTTAATGTTTCATAAGTTTTATTGATCGTGCATATAAGAAATGTTGAAATATTGATACCCTATTGTCTTTCTATTGTATCCATCACTATTAATTTCCATTATTTTAATGAGTTTTTTAAGTCGCTTTTGTTCGACTACTTTAAAGAAAATGTTTAATAAAACTCATATCTACTTATAAAATAGCATATTATTAAAAGTTTTTTTGATGGTCACTTATTTATATTTTGAGACGCCTGCAAGGTATATTTTGACAATATATGATATAACAATTCAATAATATCAAAATTGCAATTAGATATCAATAAAAAAAAAGAGAGAGTCCTTGTACACATAATTTTAAGTTTTACTATAAAATAGACGAATATTCTTATCCAAAATGTGCCTTTTTTTAAGTATTTCTTTACATAATAGTTTTCTATCTTTAAAACCAAAGCTTCGAATATAAGAACAATAATTAATATTCATACAAATGAATAGAGAATATTATTTTCTCGTTTCAAAATTAAGTTTTTTTTTTTTTTTTTTTGTTTGTCTTTGTTCATAAAACTAAACCTAAACGATGATTGTATCAATGCTAAACTTTGAATGCTAATGTTTATTTTTCTTATCAAAATAGAAAAAACAAATATTTTTTTTCCACTTGAGTTAATCAAATATTCAAATTTACTAAATTCTAATTCAATGTTCTAGTAAATCTGAATAATTTCTTTTTCTTTTTTTGTTTCTTAAAAAGCAAAAACAACAACTGCATGGACACAAATCAAACAATGTATTTTAAGAAAAAAAAAAAGAAAACCGATCAAACAAATAAAAATATTCTAGAAGATTTACTTCATTAATAATTCTATTGCATGTCAAAGAGAAAAGAGTTATTTTAAATTAATGACAATGCATTATTGAGTATAGAAGTTAGTTAAATTGCTAGGTTTTTTTAATACCCATTTTGATTTGCTTTTATATAATTAAAATTAATTTTAATTTTGATCTTATTATTATTATTATTATTGTTATTGTTGTTATTTCTCCGTCTGTCTTTGTCTTCAAAAACTGAACAGTACTCCAGCAGTAATGAGCGCAGAAAGCAAATGCAAAAGAAACAAAGAAGAAAAAAAACGAGACAATGACAGTGACGAAAAAAAAAATGAGAAGAAAAGAATGAATAGCAAATAAAAATGGAAAGAAGAAAAAAAAATCTCACATTCACTCACAAATACACAATTTTTTTTTATTTATGATGATAGAACAATAAAAACACCTTAGCTTGTTTGAAGATTCGATCAGTTTTTTTTTTCTATTGACTTTTTCCATTGTCAAGGAAAAAAAAAGAAAATCTCTTACTCTCTCTTTCTCTTTCTTTTGCTATGCCTCATGCACATACACCGGGGTATCTGCTCGTAGCCTGTTTTTTCAAATTGAGAAAAAGAAAATTATTGATGGAATTTCAAGAGAAAAAAACTTGAGGAATGAATGCTAAATATCACAAGAAAGAGAATGAGAGAGAGAGAGAGAGAATCAAATTAAACAGCAAACATTTGTGGTACATATAAATCCGAATCATTTAAAGATGTCGATAGGTCATCAAGACCAACGAGACCATTATTGCTACTACCACCATTTATAGATGATGATGGATCTCCTGTTGTTCCAGAAGAATCACCATTACCATTCGGTGCATACATAGTTGCATAAAGACAACGCTAAAATTTTATTTAAAAAAAAATTGTTGGTTTATTGACACAATATAAACAAGAAAAAAAAAGAATAATTTCTTACTTTTTTTGCTTCATTCTCCATAGCTTCATATGGATCTGTATACAGATCACAATGTAAATCATTATGATTAGGTAAAAGTCCACCAAGATTAACGTTTGGATTTGAATTACCACCACCGGTTGCATATAAATGATGTAAATCTAAATGTCCATGATGTAAATGATGAAGTTCACTATGTGATATTGGTAATGGTTGAGCTAATGAATGATGCTGTGGTTGTTGTTGTTGTTGTAAAAGATGATGATTAACATTCATTTGCTGTTGTTGTTGTTGCTGAGAAGGATCTGAATAGGGCAATTCAATAAGTCCATTTTTACCTTTATTCGTTGTTACTAATGTACGTCGTACAATGGGTCGTAATTTATACAAAGGTGGTTCAGGTGTATTAGCCGTGATACATTTTGGACATAACCATGTTTCCGGTATATCATCACTAAATACACCTTCACTTGTAGACGAATCTGGATGAGCAGTCTAGAACAAAAAAAAAAAAGAAACGATTGGTTTTTTTTTATTATATAAATGAAAAAGGTACAAACTACATGAAAACAAGGTAAATGATGTATTTCCATACAACGTTCACATTCATAAAGAATTTCTTCTGGTTTAAGTTGTGATAATTTTCTTGAACCTTTCTTTTTTGAACAAACTTGACATGAAGCTGTTGATGGTAATATTGGTGCGATACATTGTTTTGTTAAACAACATTGTTTCATTTTTCCAACACCACCAAATTTTGGCATATCTTTACAATGTACACATTCAGAACAATCATCACGACAACATGGTTCACATTGTTTACATCTATTTGAAAGGTTTTTTTTTCATATAGAAAAAATTTAAATAAAAAAAGAAAATAAAAATGAATCTTACCGAACACGTTTATGTCGATCTTTTGCAGTAGTTGTTTTATCTGTATTAGCTTGATAGTGTTGTTGTGTCGGTGGTGTCGGTGATGCTGTTGTACTATATTGATTGTTTCCATTTGTATGATGATAATTTGTAACATAATGTTGTTGCTGTTGTGCAACATAATAATTTGCCAAGTTTGATTGTGTTTG
Organism: Rotaria sordida; assembly: GCA_905250125.1. NCBI lineage: Eukaryota > Metazoa > Rotifera > Eurotatoria > Philodinida > Philodinidae > Rotaria > Rotaria sordida. Next base: position 9,338 of record CAJNOL010000084.1, read on the forward strand.
TTGTTGTTGTTGAGATGAATTTGAACCAGCTAATGGTCCACTTAAAAGTATAGTAGCCGATGGATGTAGTGTAACAACGTTTGTAGTTGTTTGTTGTTGCATTGGTAGTGTATCATATTGATGATGATGAGGATGAGGTGGAGGAGGATGTGATGATTGTTGTTGAGTATGAGGATGATGAAGATGATGGAATGACGAATGATGTTGTTGTTGCATATCGTCACTACTTGTACTGCTCTTACGTTTTATGCCTCGTAAAGTCTCCGTTATTATTGTTCGGTCGTTCTGAAACATATGATACATCTTATGTCACAAACTACAACCAACAACTAGTATGATACGTGCGTACACAAGTCGAGTCAACATGACTTTTGTAATAGTTTATTTAGAGCTCCGACTCTATGTACATGTGTCGTCTTTATCTTAATGAACCTGTTGTCTCTGTCTATGTCTATTGTCTTAGCTTACTTGACTGTGATTTGTATCGATAGATAGTTGTTGATTATAGTTGTAATGAATTATCGTTTGACCAGTTATTGTTAATAAATGATCGTTTGATACATGATCAATAAGAAAATGCTAAAAAGATAATACATTAAAGATTGCATCATATTTGCTTTGATACAAGGTTAAAAAAAAGAAGAATGTGAGGTCAAATGACCAAAAATGTATGCGTGTATTTATGGACAAACATAAGATTTTTTTTCGTGTAAATATCTTCTCATAGTGTATGTAGACATTCTCATACTTTTTTTTCCTTTTTGCAATAAGATACTCATTCTTTTTTTGATCAGGTTTCTTTCAAAATTACTTAAATAGTACAAAAACACAAGTTAATCACATCTTTGTCAGGAAACCTTAAAGTGAAAATTTTTCGTCTTGTTGATATAGAAAACTATTTTTAAAAATATACAAAAGAGTAGAGAATAACTATATATAGAAGATTTTCGATAACGGCGTACTATTGACAGAATTTATTCAATAAAAGATACTTTCTCAAGACAAACTTTTATTCTCTATATTTATCTCTAACACAAGAGCGACCTTTTCTAAAATGACATTTCCATGAAAACTTATTCGTATTGTTATATCTCAAGAATCAATTATCAAAATTGATAGTATTCAAAAGATAAATGAAGAGAAAAAAAGAAAGCTCTTTCTGTTTAATTTACCTCCATTGTATTCGAAAGTTGTTGTATCTGTACAAGATCTTCCGGGATCGATTTGTCTTTCAATTTGCGTCAAAGTGTACATAGTATTTATAATATATCTAGTTTAAATTGTGTCAAACTTTGATAATATTGTATTGTTGCTGTTGCTCACTGTCTTTATTAGTATTGTTGTTGTTCACTACCAGCAATCGACTTGTTCGACAAGGTTTCAGATCTAAAGACAGAGCAATCGGACGCGCGCAACATAGAGAGAGAGAGAGAGAGAGAGAGAGAATGAGACAAAGGGGCTTCCTTTTTGCTGCTCATCATTTGAACAGAATAACAATGGACCTCTCAAAGAAACGGAGAAGGAGGGTAGCAAGTAATAAGAGAGCATATTAACAAAAAGAGACACAACATGATGTTTTTCAAGAGAGACAGAGAAGAGGACTTGATTGAGCAGCATATTTCTACCTGTATGCGTTAATCGATCGCAATTATTTATATATATATATATATATATATGTAAAGAAAGAGAAACAGAGAAGTTTTTTGTAGAACCAAAACTCGAGACAAGCAAAAGCAATAGTAGAAATAAATAGGAGCAACGAACAAGAATAAGAGAGAAAAAAGAAGGGAAAACGACGAGTGTATGTGTGTGTGTGCGAACAACGAGTTTTTCCCTTTTTCGCCCCTATGCGTTCATTCATAAAAGATTTGAGTAATTTGCACACAGATTTCTTTTCTTCTTCTACTCTCTCTCTCTCTCTCTCTCTCTCTCCTTTCTTTGAATGATCAGAAGACAGCAATAGCAGAGAAAAGGGAAGGAAAATTTTGAACAAAGAATAAGACGCAAGCGCGCGTCGTGCGTAGCGAGAACATATTATTATGATTGTGTGTGTGTGATTGCACAAGCGAGAGAAAGTGATTGACGAGTGAGAACAGAGGGAGAGAAAAACGAGGACGCCGAATGATCAGGTTGTGGATGGCGGTAGTACGCATTAATTATTCTCTTCTTCTTCTTTTTTTCTTCTTTCTTTTTTAGTTTTTTTTTGTCATTTCAAACAAGAATTTGAAATTGATGGTCTTGTGTGTATATATGTGTTTCCAAGTGCAACCCATGTCCCCTCTTCAAATTCATAATGAATGTGTGTGGTTGTCCAAGAAACAGAAAGATTTCATTTATTAATTAGCAAACATAAAGTTTTCTTTCTTTTCAAGCACATAAAGAAAAAAATTAACAACAAAAATCAATGTTCTCATTTGCCTATTCTCGTTGCTTTCTTTCTTTTTCCTGGCAATGTTTGAGATTGTCAACATGAGATATAGACCAGACAAGTCATAACGATAAAGTGTTTGTGTATTTGAGCAATGAAATGAAAATCGGATGAGATGAGAATGAAGGAGAGAAGAGAAGTTTTGTAGATCAAAATGACAGCAACAAATGAAGACTAGTAAAAAGATGATGATGATTATTGAACTTTTCTGTCTCAATCTTCTAACAAGAACATATTTTAAGAGTCAAGTCAAGTAGTCAATCAAAATACGAACTGTTTTATTTCTTTCTCATTTTCTTTTGCTACTTCTTAATATAATTCTATATCTCTATATAAATTTTATGAAATACTTTTATAAGAGTATTTATAAGAGTTTGAAAAGAGAAAAAAAAAAAGAAGAATAAAATCATGTATATAAGAAAGATTGAAAAAAGAAGAGAAAAAAAAAGTCATGATTCGTTTCTGTTTATTGTCAAAAAACAAAATGAAACAAATGTCATATTTCGTTGTCGATTTTTTTTCGGTTGAATGGCTGGTATAAAAAGAGAATTATGTAAGGAAAGAAAAGGGAAAATTGTTCTTTCTTCTTCCTTTCTTTTCTTTTCATACAACCGAATGACAATTGTTCACAAAGTTAATCGATACATTTTTTTTTATTTAGTCAATATAAGAAAAAAAAAAAAAGAAAAGTAAATCTTTGAAAAGCTGCTTACCGAATCTGACTCGTTCGTTAAAATACATCAATAACTCTCAAACAATCGTTTTATAAATATACATATATACATACATACATTCATATATCTTTATATCCTTCTTAACTCTAGAGAGACAAATGAGTATGATGATGGTGTTATTATCAACATAGCAAATCGTTCAACATGCTGGTGATGATGGTGAATATTGACGACAACACGCCTTTGCGCGCTATTCATTTGTCTCCTGAGACAGTATAGAGTGCGTGCGTATGCAGGAGGCAATAACAGCAAAAAAATCATTATGATCACCATCTTCTCTCTTTTTCTCTCCTCCTTCGTTCTACACCCAAAGTGACTATTATCTGATTATCTTAAATACTTGCGCGCTTCTCAGCATGAAATACCAAGTGTTACCTCTAGAGTCTTCTTCTTCTTCTCTTGTTCAAGAACGAGCAAACGAACGAGTACGATCACAAATTGTTCTTTCTCTCTTCCATCTCATTTTCTCTATGTTTGAAATAATGAGACAAATGTTCGATTGTCGTGCTTGAATATTTTTTGCCGAAAAGGTCAGCAAATGAAACAGAGTGAATGAAAGATATAATGTCATAGTTCATGTTATACAATTGTCAATGATAACCTCAACATTCAGATCAATATTTCGAACCGCGTATATATATATATATATATAGTTTTGCACACAAAACAACCTTCATTCATTCTTCTATTCTCTGTTTAATAGACAAGAGACATGGATACTTCCATGTTTGCTATCGCGCTGGAGCACACACATACAAATACATATATATATATATATAAATATATATATATAAAGAGGAAAAGAGAGGAAGAAGAGTAGATCCGCTCCGGAATAATTCGAAGAGGAAGACATCCAGAATCGATAATTGACATCATGAGACAGAAGGGAGAGAGGAAAAGGGATGCTTGACAAGAGGAGATGCGCGCTCTCGCACACTTGATAGAATCGATGAACGCCAATGACGATGAGTAAGAGAGCCTAGTTCAAGAGAGAAAGAAAACGAGAAGTCAGTTTCTTTTCTTATTCTACTACTACAACCCATATTCAACATAAATACATCTATTGATTATGCAAAAAGACAATTTCATTTAGGATTCACTTACTTCCTACTAATCTACTAACTTTGCATTAAATTTAGTTCGAAACCTTTCGATCTATGACTACTAGAAGTTCTCTCTTTTTTTTCTCTTCTCAAGTTATCGTACTTACTCACTCGTTTGTATGCATTTTGCAAAAAAAAAAAAGATCAAATGCCGGAAAAATTAGTAGAGGAAGTGCTATGAAAATCAAAGCGAGGCTAATTTAGGCCGAAACCCTCTTTATTTTCTTTATATAACTAACTTCTGTTATGTGTATGTTTCATTCTTCTTCTTATTCTTCTTTTTTTTTCTCGCTAACAACAACAACACTTTCCGATTGACTTTTGTTCACAATACACAACAGATACAATTGATTCCATTCAAACATCATAAAAATAAAAGAAAAGAGTGTGTACCGTTTTTTTTCTCTTCTCTTTTTTTTAATCACTAGACCTAAGTTAAAAAATTTTCTAGGCTAATGATGGCAACAGAAAGAGAGAGAGAGAGAGCAGAGTGCCACTAATTCGATTATCTCGAATTCCAGTCTTCGTTCGTCTGCAAATTAACATGTTTGATTTTTAACGATTAAGCAACATTCTCATAATTTGTGTATGCATATACAAGACAGAATAAGCGAGATCAAAGCAAGAAAGACCGAAGTCAATGATGATGATGAGGATGAGGATGGCGATCGGCGATCAAGTACTTGGCATAAATAATTCTCACTCACTCACACTCACTTATTCTTAAACTGATTCAAAAAAAAAAAAAATCTGTTCTACATCAATAATAGATACAGCGTTAAAAGGCCTACTAACAACATCATATTGTAAGCATATGCATATGCACACACGCAACATACAAAAAAAAAAAAAGAAAAAAAAGTCAAACTTAAATACTCATAAGAGGTAGTTGACGTCGCTACTATTGTTTGATGTCTTTATCTATTGATAGTATTACTCTATAAATTGAATGAAAACGATTAAATTGAAAAAAGTAATCATAGTCTATCGGAAAAACTTCTTAATCGTTTTCTCTTTTATCTTTACCTAAAGTATTGATTCCATTTTGTTCTTGTTTCTTTTATATATATTCCAAACTGAAAAGAATAAAAAAAAAAAAAGAATTTTATGTAATCAAAAAGAATTATATCGCAAATACATATGATAATAAATGTTCATGTCTAAAGTCTAATGGAATATATTTAATAAGATACTAACAAATTCAGATACAATAATATAGCAAATATTGCTTGTATTCTTAGAATTTTATCCATTATTATCGTCTCTATCATTATTTATGTATTTTAACTTCGGCCTAGAAAATAGACTGAGCATTTTTTTTATGCACGTACTTAATTAATTCTGTAGATTCGAAATAATAATAAAACAATCAGATTCAAAGATACAAAAACATTTATTTTTTCATATGAATCAAGTTTTAGAATATTCATTATCATCAAATATATTAATATTTAAAAATATTCTAGCTTCTAAACAATGCCTTACTTACCTATTTTGATTATTGAATAGAGTTTAATGAACTTTTTTTTTTGCCTTATTCACAAAATATCTAATCATTAATAATAATAGAAAAAAAAAAAAAAACTTTTTCTCCTAAGCAATTTTCCAGCAATTATGAAACCCTTTAGCACATTATAATTATTTTCAGTTATTTTATATCATGTGTTGCCAACATAGAATTCTTTATTGAATAATTAATGAGAAATTATTTAAATGATTAAGAAAAAAAAAATGTTTTATGACGTCTCATGTATATTATTCATTTCCTATCAAACATATAGATATGAATTATCGTTTATAATAGAATCATATAACTCTTATAGAAAAAAAAAAAACTATTATTTATATTTTATAATAATTGTCTGCATTAAATAAATTAAATTGTTTTGAAATAATATTGTTATCTAATAAAAATAAAAGTTTTGTTGTACTTACTAAAAGTTCAAACAGATCATCAAACTTATTTGAAGTCGATGTAGATGTTCATTTTCGAGTTTGTCACAGGTCAGGCAGAACGCCTACCTATCATGTTCTTTTTTTTTCTAAATTTTCAATAAAAAAATTTCCTTTATTTTTTCAGAAGAAAATGCAAGTATCAAAATCTATAGGAAAATATCTTTGCTATTAGAAGTTGAGAAAAGATGCTTTAATTAATTTTGACTCGACATAAACATAAATAATAATAGATCGTCACTAACTTATTTCCTTCTTTTTCTATTTCATCAAAATACTGTTCTCGCAGTCGAATCTGGAGATGTACAGTGTTGATATAAATACTGACAGTGAGTCACCAACACAGGATTCACTCGGATACGAATTACACTGACACCTGCATTCGTTATAATCTTGAGACATCAACTCTATCAAAATATATCCTTTTTTGTAGCGGTGTATTCCCAGTGTTTCGATGAACACTGCTGCCAGTGTGTTAGTGTGCACTAACTATTGATATTTGATTAAACTATCTAATTTTTAATAAGTCTATTTTTTGGGTTCCAGATTTTCGGAAAACTCTTTTTTTTTCGAATTTTGATTTAAAACTTTGCACATATAGAGAACTCAACTAGACTAACTTCCATGAAAAAAGAACTCACAAGTTTTGAACAAAGTTTCATTACACATCTTCTAGAAGAAAATAGGAGCAAAAAAATTAATAACATACATCAGTAACGACCAGTCTAAAATCCATACCAGTATCAGTTCCATCTCTGGTATACACGATCCATGGAAAAGGGTCTATATCCTGTAATTCTCATATTTTGGAGAGACTTTGTTCAAAACTTTTTAGTTTTTTAATGAAACCTAGCTAGTTATGTTCTCTATATGTGCAAATTTTCAGATCAAAATTCAAAAAATCAAATTTCTCGACAACTTGGGACTCAGAAAATAAACATAAAAAATTTGCTGACTTAGTCAAATCTTCATGGGAACCCAAATCCTTCTAAGATTCTGTATAATATCTATAGACAAAAAAAAAAATCATTGAAATCGGAAAAGGCAGCTGAAGAAATTCCTTGATAAGTTGATGACGAGTAAACTGAAAATGTATATCCCTATTCTAATCGATGATTATTCTTATGTTACATGAATCATTGAATAGATTCTTATTATTCTCTTATTCATATTTATATTGTTGTAATATAGTAGGTTTTAATATTTCATCTTCAACTCAAATTCATTCAGAATGTTCTTATGAAAAAACAGATTTGTTTTTCTAAATGTTCATGTTTCTTTTATTTATACGATGTATAAAATCAATAAATGTTTCGTATTGTCATATCATTTTGGTATACATAAGTTCGTTACTTTCTTATAATGATACTCTTCTGCATTTTTTTCAATTATCATAATAATAATATGTAAAGAAAAATACACAGGTAGATCAGATCAAGAAAATAAGATGAAAGACAGATATTTTAAGGATTGTCTTAGCCTATCACAAATGAGTCAAATCTACAAAAAGTAGATCTGCCTCAGCCTTTACTACTTACCAAAAAATAATTTTGTAAATAAACAATTGCAACAGCTAATTTTTTCTTGTTTTTATCAAAATATCATTTGTCAAAAATAAAAAATATTTTATATATAATCTCGGATTTATCTATTCGTTATCATATGGATGAAAAATATTGAATTCGAATGATGTATCGTATGCATTGATTTATATAAAAAGAAAAGTTTAATTATTAATCGATTTATTAATTTGTATGCCATGATTGAGATCAAACGATATATCTTTTTTACAATCTAAATAACTTATCCAATAGTTCTAAACATCTGCAAATGAATGAAGACAATATTGACATCCACTAAATCTCAACATCAGTTATATCAATAGTTTAAACACGACATTTGATTGAAACACAAAAACAAAAAGGTTTTAGAATAGTTCCTATTGACTATAATGTGAAACACAATGAAGCAATTTCCTAGAAAAAATTGTAATTAAAACAAAATAATTAAACTCTTACAGAAGTTTAACAGAGTTAAAAACATCCTTTCACCAGGTTTGTAAGTCAAAAAATAAAAAAAAAGAAAATTCTTCTCTCTTTTTTAAGGTATTCAAGTCATGATTTCTATTCAGGTTAGAAGAACATGATGAAATTGTCACGTTAGAATTAATTTAAGCTTAAATTCTTGTTTCTTATTCTTTGTCTGAAACAAAAAGGAAATAATTGACGAGACTTGAAATGAGGCGTAAATTTTTCTTTGATCTTCGAAAATTAATTAGTTTCTATATTCAAATCATAATAATCAATAATAGTATACTTGAAATTAATGAAAAAATTCCTATTGACAATAAATCTCAGACGAATATTTATTATCAACAAAATAAATAAATAAAAAACCTTTAAATTAAATGTTTTTAGGCTATTCAGCTATAAATATCATACATTTCTCATTGAATAATCACGCGTTCTATCATCATTTTATACATTTAGAAAGTTTAGTTGTTTATATGTTACTTCATCTATCCATCCTTTTTTTTCTTCATTGTATACGTAGAAATACAGAAGTTCATTGTGATTCAAATCATGAATTATCCATAAAATGACTACTGAGAAATGGAAACAAGACGGTTTTTTCCTCTATCGGCAAAAATAGAATTAACGGCTATTGTAAATTGCAGTAAGTATTTAAATTACAAAATAATATTGAAAAGTTTTAGATAAAATTTCAAAAATATGTTAGAACAAACTCATTGATCAATATTCTGTGTCTTCTTGATTGTGGAGATTTTTTCTTAATTGAAAGCAAAAAAATGTATGCAAGATAAAATCAGAAGGAGAGACAAAAATGGCTGCATTATAGAAATATGCAGAAATAGATATAGTAAGAGTATCAGTGTAAGTAGTTCGATTGAAGAGTGAATATTAGAATGTGAGTCTTCTACTCAGTCACATCCTAAACTCAAAAATTTTAGATACTCTTATATACTTCATTAATGATTTTAACTGTATTTCTTTTTTTCTCCTTGCAATTCTTCTTTGCGGACATTTTTTCTTCATCGACTAAAAAAGGTGTCTGCAGTCTGGATGTAGACCAACATCCGTATATGCAATAGTTTCGTAAAGAAACGCGTGATAAGAAATATAAAATCTTCTAGAAACAAAATGTCATATCCTATTGAGAATATCGCATAAGTGTAATAAAAATCAAAACTCTCATAGTCTGAAAAAACAATTGTTTATAATCTCTACATTACGAATATTCTCTATGGTATCTTTCAGTGTATCTCAAGTGACAAAAATGAAAGCTATTTTTTAAACTTACATATATACATTTTGCACAGAGGTGTCTCAAGTGGGGAGAAGGCTCAGGAAGTGATCTCAATCTTAAAAAGTTTTCGTTTTTATCTAGTGGAGTTCCGGTACTTTTGCTTACCGAGTTCCAAAACACCGCTTTTAACTCCTAAAAATCAGTTCAACTTTAGAAAAAAATCTTCTAATCATAGCAATTATCATGATAGAAAAATCTTACCAAGATCATATAAGATGTTATTGACTATCGAATGTCATAAGATTCATCCTGTATGATCTTTCAAAATTGTACAAATATCATATTGTAAGATTTAATATTTATCTGACTATAAGATGCTAAGTAAATTTTATATGTCACCTGTATAAACAATGTTGTGCATTTAAGTAAATATTTAAATGATTAAATACATTCTGATTGAGACGATAATTTTTGTAGAATTGAAGACACATCTTCTATGTAGTGATACTGATCTGTTAAAAAAATTATTCTACAGATAATTTAATCGATTCGATTAGATAGAAGTAGATTTTCTCTGGTTTATGCAGTTCATTTTAATGATCAAATTCAATAAAAATAATTTCTTTTTTGTCTTGTAAACATATATTTTTGTTTTCATTTAGTCTTATTAATTTTTATAAATAAATATTCACATACAAGTAAAGATAAACGACTTTCTTAAAAAAAAACACGATGATCATATAGCAGGTTTCTATATGATTGTGTAAGAATCGTACAAGATCTTATAATGAGATTGTTTGATCTAAAGATAAGCGAATTTTTTTATTCAGCGATAGTCTTAAGTGAGTTTATAAAAAAGAATGAATAAAAATATTACATTTGAATTTAGTTCTATTATTTTTACATTAAAAATAAATCGAGAAATAAGATCTGCTTCATTTGCTCAAATGTAAAGTTGCATGACAATGATGTCGCTAGCTACCGATGGGTGAAAATATTTATGAATGAGAAAATGAAAAGTTAGAAACTATTAATCAAACTTAGAATATAAAATTATTGATTTTACAAAGAATATCTTTATAGATGATATATATGTGACAGAATGGAGACAAAGACCTAAGTTCTGATTGGTTATCATGTTCTTTGTCTATTCTTTGTTCGTGGCACACGCGAGAAATAGAATTGACTTGCACTTACTGACACCCAGAAATTGTCTATAGAGGTCAATCTGTGGTACGTAACTAGTTGCCTTGATATATTTATAAAAAGAATGAACAAGTATTACAATGGTTATATTCTTCATATTACTACTCAATAACGCATCATTTTTTTTTATTCTTCTCTTTCCTATCTATTAGCTTTGCTTCATTTCATGCACACCTTTCTATGTAGTACGTGTGAATATACACATCATTGAGTACGATGTACGATTGAAATTTCGAAGCCTTCACCACACAATATGTATTACTACTCCTGAAGCAAGTATTTTATGATGAATAATAGAGAGTATTTGAACTCTTATTTAAATATCTAATATAGATTGAGTTTCTCAATTAAATTATTTTTTAAAACTAAAATAAGATATTAATATTTAGAAAAAGGTAAGAAAATAGAATTAGAATGTGTTTATCTGTTTACTTCTTCTTATCGATCCTTGAAGATATTTAATCTAATCAAATTTTTTTTTTTTGCATATATTTCCGCTTCTCAACGAGGTCAATATACTATTTTATGTTACTAGTGAAATAACTACCAAAGTAATGGTGGTTATTGTCTGGAAATAGATGGATATACTTTAGTTATTTATTACATTATACATTCGATCATTTAATCATTAAGTCTTTTTATTAGGTGTAAAAAACAATTTATTTTCTTTTTTCTTTTTGTGAAACGAATGATTTTAACATGACTTAATTATTTTTTTCCTTTCGTTTTAAATATAGCTGTGTTCGTTAGATCTGACTAACGATAGTAGATGGCCATGTAAGCGAGAGAGTGATTTTCGTTCTTTTCCTTCCGTCTGCTTGCCCTCTAGTGCATCCTAAACGTAGCGGTCGTTCTTTGTTCATATCGTTCACCGATGCTAACGCATCGCTGCATACATGAACAGAAAAAAAAAAGAAGAAGGAAACAATAGAGAAAGAAATTCAACAAAAGGCGTTGCTTGTTTTTTTTTTGTTTTTAGATTTGTTTAAATAAACAAAGCAAAAAAAACCTAAGACAATGGCAGACACACTAACTGATGACGATATTATTGAAGTTCGTTCATCAACGAATAGACCACCACCAACAACAACAAGTTCGAGTTCATCTATAACAACTACTCGTCGACCAATGTATATTGAAACAGAAGCACGAATTGACACGGTAACAACACGTCGAATGGCATCAGCAGCTGCTAGTCGAAGTGTACATGATGTACTCGAAAATACAAAATCACCTACTCAGTAAATTAGTTTTTCTTTTAATTAAATTTTTATCTAAGGAAATCTTTTTTTTTTTTCTAGTGATCGTCAGTCGACAAGTTATACATATGCTCATAGGTTAGTATTAAAACAAAAGATATCCACTATATTGAATGGCGAGTACCAATCAGCGATAGAGTTAGCCGTATGAGTTTATTGCTGTTAACTCTACAAGGTTTTTTTCTATCAGATACGGACACATACACTATTCACTAATTGGTTTGACCTCATCATGTAAAACGTTGCATGTGGGGTGAGAGTTTGTGTATATTCTATGGAAGCACCGATTATAGATAGAATTAGTACCTGTAGCTTGATGTGGATCGTCAAAAGTGTAACGTATTCCATCTGCGTAGAGTTCTAATTATTACCTGAGATTAGAGTATGCATCTTTTTCCCTTTGATTTGAAAAATTTCAGTTGCCGCCGCTCAAGCCTAAATTTTTTTTGTTGCCGCCAATCAATGTATCGGATTGTATCTCTACTTGAGATTAATATTTGAATTACAAAAATCTCATGATTTTCATATTATAGAAAACGATTCTTTGCCTCTTAAGATACTAAAATATTCAAAATCAATTTTTAATATGTTTTTCTTTTCTAGCAATGCATATGGACCTGAATCACGACCATCTACATACGATATTCCTGTAATGTCTCGACGTAGTTTACATGATGAAAATGATAGTCGTACAGCGTCAGTATTTTCATTACCATCTCAATTGATCTCGAATGTTCGATCACAATTACACAGCGGTTATGATACTCTTCGTAATGGTATATCTCATTTAACTGGTCATGAACAAGAAGAAACATCAGGTTCACCAACACATGGTATCACTAGTGGTGGTACACGTTTTTCTCGTACATCATCACAATCGTCAGGATCAGGTGGTCGAACAACAGGTTATAATCTTCGTTCACGTCCTGTTCATTCAACACCACGTGATACTGATAGTGAACAACAACAACAGCAACAACAACAACATAAACAACATAAAATACCAACGAAACATCGAAAAGATTATCAACACCAAGGTGAAATTGATGAAGAAGATGAATATGATAATAAACAACATAAACGTACAAAAGATATGAATTATTATTTACAAAAAATTTTTCATTTACCTATTCATATTTTTGATACAATTTGGGATAAATTAAAATTTTTACCATGTTGGTTACTTATTCCACTTCTTATTTTTCTTAGTCTTTATGCATGTAAGTCAAAAATAAAAAAAAGTTTCATTTTTATTATATTTTCTTTGTTTTTTTCTTCATCTTAAGTACCTTATTTGGTTTGTAAACCATTTGAACATAATCGTCATTCAAATGTAAATCATATGTGTCGAAATCTTAATGATTATACAACTAACTTAACAGGAAATACATATGATTTTACACGTCGTCATACATTTGATCGTGGTACTCGTAATCTTAAACAAGTTTATAATTCAGCACATGATATAAAAGATTCTATATTTAATTCTTTAAATGATGTATATTATTCAATAAAAAAATCTTTAAAAGGTTCAGTTTATGACGTTAAAGATCGTGTTGCTGATGTTGTTGAAACAACAGCTGATAATGCTAAAGAATATTATGATGCTGGTATAAAAAAAGTTAATCATCTTATAGAAGAACTTAAACATGAACGTGAAAAAATTCTTGGAGCGTAAGTTAGACCAAAAAAGGGAAAAAAAAATATTTATTTTAAATTTTATTTTATTTTAGACGACATACATTAAAACCTGATCAAGAAAAAGAATTAGGAGAAGTAAATTAAATTTTTTTTTAAGAAAAAATATTTCCAAAAAAAAAACAAAATCAAATTTTTATGATTTTAGATAGTTCGAAAATTAATTGATGAATATGCAGCTGATGAAACTGGTCAAGCTGATTATGCACTTGAAGCTAATGGTAAATAAACCGAAAAGAACGAAAGAATATATATTCTTTTATTTATCTTTTAGGAGGAAAAATTGTTGATATACGTGCTCATGAATATACAGATGAACCTCGACAAAATGTTGTTAAATTTCTCGGTATACCAATTGTTCATATGTCAAAACAACCAGATATAATGATAAAAGTTTGTTATTTAAATGAATTAATTTATATACATATAAAATAAAATAAAATATTTTAGCATGGACGTATGCCTGGTCAATGTTTTCCATTTAAAGGTGATCATGGAAGTGTTGTTATTCGATTAGCTGTACCTGTTATACCAACAGAATTTGTAGTTGAACATTTATCAAAATCTATTTCAATTGTTGGACATATAAATAGTGCACCAAATAATTTTACAATTTATGTAAATTTAAAAAAATAAAAATTTGAAAATCTAAAATATAGATTAATTAAATGAATTTTGTTTCTTTTAAGACTTTGAAAGATAAACATGATAAAGAAGGTATGGTTCTTGGTCGATATTATTATGATGCTGAAAATGGTCCAGCACTTCAACGATTTAAACCTCAAGTATGTATTTCATTTTTTTGTTTTAATGAAATGAAATTTACTTTTATTATATTTTAGATTTCCAATGTACCCGTTGTTGAATATATCGAAATACAAGTAACATCAAATTGGGGTAATCCAAATTATACATGTTTATATAGATTTCGTGTTCATGGTGACATGCAAAGTGTTGCACCAACAGCTGCCTAAAAAAAGAAAACTAATTGTATTATTGTTTAAACTTTATTATATTTTCATCATTTCGATTTGTTCATATTGAATAAATTCGTTTTGATGTGTATTGTATTATTAATCATCGTTTGTTTGTATAACATTTAAATAATACGCTTAGTTTGTTTTTTTTTGTATGATTGTGTATCTAGAAAACACATTAAGAAAAAAAAAACGTATGAAATATTATCTGAATATTCTGTTTTTGTCGTTAATGTTTCTGTATTGTATTTGTTCAATCTCGTCTTTTTTTGTTTTGTCTATAACTTGTGTTCATATGTGTGTAATTGTTGGTGTGCTTCTTTTTCGTTTTTTTTTCGTTGTCTAACGTATATTTGAAAATAAAAATATAGACATTTTTTCAAATTACAGTAGTAGATTATTGGTATTTTTTTTTGTGCTTATTTGAGAATTTGATGAAAGTTTGATAGAGCTTATACACTGGTAAATGAAAACGTTTGTAATAAAAGAAGAGAAACAGGCATAGACAATATATTATGATCATAGTATATTATAGTTCGATAAAATTCAACTCTTCAGTTTTGCTTAATATTGAACGAATAACGTCAGCGTGACGACTAAAATGAACTCTGGTAAGGCGCTTCAGGACTATTATAGAAATTTTAAAAAAAGGCTATCGGACAAAATGCTTATAACTTTTGAACGAAGATAGCTAGAGCCTTGCAGTTTTTCATCATTCGAAAGGGGAGAAAAGGGGACGCCTTTTTCTCCAATATTGTATAGGACAAAATCATTTAAAAATCAGTCATTTCTACAAAACATGAAAAAAATGCATGAAAACGATCTGTCATTCCAATGATATTTTGGTTCTGACATTTGATCTAAATAGAGGAACCTCAGATGTATAGTTCAAGATATAATTCGAATGATTATCTATCCACCTCCTAATGTTGAACAAATAAACTTGTCTATTCAATCGTACGAAAACTATAGAGTTCTTTTAATTTTTAAGCATATTTTCTTACTTTTCGTCAAAGTTTCATCTGAATGGCAGACCGTTTTTTATGCATTTTTTCGATGTTTTGTAGAAGTAACTGATTTTTAAATGATTTTGTCCTATACAATATTGGAGAAAGAGACGTCCCCTTGTCTCCCCTTTCGAATGATGAAAACTGCAGGGCTCTAGCTGTCTTCGTTCAAAAGTTATAAGCATTTTTCCCGATAGCCTTTTTTTAAAATTCCGGTAATAGTTCGAGAAGAAAACATCAGATTTCGAGACTTTATGGGACTAACATATTTTAAAAGCTATTAGCGCAACGCCTGAGGGATTGAAATGCAAAACACGATGTAGCTGCTGCTGCTAATCAAAGCGAAATTGTTTTATTTTATCTATTTTGTGACATATTTCTTAACCATTATTCCACTTAATTCTTCAAAAATGCAATGAGGAAGTAGTTCATATATTAAAACGAGCTATTATTTATAAACAGTCTGTGATCTGCGGTTCCTCGTATGTCTGTAATGACTTGTTGCTAAGATTTCTATCAAATCTGTGAGGGATTTCTCATTCTACCCTATACTTCAACACTCGTTTTTGGTTATGTTTTACAAAAGCTATGGTTTACAGTATTCATAAGACTTCAAGACTGAAGTCTTTGTTATTTTCATTCGGACTAGTCATTCGAAGCGTGTTTCACAGTGGGTATGGGTGTGTGGATGTGGCATAGTAGACAGCAAAAGGGGATCGAGAGCAATTTACAGTTGTCAAATCGCTTTTGAATCGAGACTATGCGCGTTATGTAGGCCCTAATGAGCTATGAACATCCTGAAAAAAGTTCATGCTTATAGCTTATTTCTGTCAAGATATTTAACTGTTATGGCATTTTTTAGGAAAAAGCTGTGGTCTTCCTCAGGTTCACCCGAAAAATCAATTTTCGAATTTCTACTTGAAACTTTGGCCAGAGAAAGGTCTCAGTTAGACTAGTTTATTCTGAAAGTTTTGGATTTTTGAGTTCCTCCTATCGCGAGATACGAGTATAAGGAAAAAATATTCTTTTTCATATCACTTATAGCACCAAATGTTAAATGTTTATATTTAAGGATAGGAGCAACGAAGAAATTTGAAACTTTCAGGATTAACTAGTCTCATTGAGACTTTTCGTTGCATAAAGTTTCAAGTCGAAATTTGAAAGTTGATTTTTCAGATGGGTCTGAGAAGGAACACGGTGTTGTGCTACAAAATGTCAAATATCTCGACAAAGATTCAATGGCGCATCCACGAAGATAGATGATGATATGCTCTGCAAAATAACAAACTAAAATTTGAATTAAAATTCCGGAAAAATCCTGGAAACGAACTGCATCACTGGCTAGTAGCTATTTTCACTATACTGGATGTGGGTGTGTAGGTGTGTGAATATCAGTCTTAGCTCAGTCTGCATTCATTTACATCCACACCACCCGCCCACGACCACATCCACATCCATACCCACACCCACATCCGTTCGATCTCTACAGGAACAAGCTATACATCCAAACTCTTTTTATAGTAGACATCGTTCATTAACATCTGCAAGATATAGACAGTCTCAGTTGAAAAGTGCTCCAATACTTGGAAATGTACCCTCGTCAGTTGATTATATTAAAAATTAATGTAAATAATTCTAACGTTCCTATATACTCAAAACTGCGAATAACATAAAATTCGAATATCTTCCTCGACGCATGCCAAAGGTCGCTAATATTCTAAATTTGTTGTTTTGACAGTGTGAGTTTTATTTTGACCCGAATATGTCCAGTCTTTTCAACTGACAATACAAACACCTCTATTGTAAGATCTACTCAGAGGCGAAAGTACGAGTACTTAATGTAGTACCCATCCTCGGTTTTTGGCAGAACATTTAACAAAACATCTATGCACTAGTATGTACGGAAATCGAGTAAAATTGTGTAAAAAAAAGAAAAACGTTATAATTAAATGAAAAATAGGGAAGAACTATTTGAACGATTTATCTATTTTATCCTTCATTCTTTTCTGATAATGCATTCATTCTGCTTTAAAAAATGGTTATTTTAAGAATAGAAAAACGACTTTTCATTTTCAACTATTCATTTCTCGAGTAAGATTAAATATTTTTAGTTAAACATAAAAACAATAATTCGTTCAATTTCATATTCTAAATTTTAGATGAAATATCCATTCAGATTAATATATAGTTTTTTCAGATTGATAGTGAAAATTAATTAAACAAAAAGTGAATAATAACTTTTGCTAGAAATCGGTTAGAATTCGATATTCTGAAGACAAATCCATCATACTAAAGAGAGTTAATTAATTTTTTATTTATTTATTTTATATATTAATAAATCAAACCTAATTATCAATTTAAAATGTTCGTTTATGTTTTTCATCATGATCTATACTATACGTATATTGCTATCGCATATCTTAACTCTGGCAATACTTTTCAGATCATCTCATATACACTTATAGAAAACCAAAAATTTGAGCAAAATATTGTGTTTTGGATGATGAATTCTTATCCAATACTTAAGAATGCATGGTATTAGTTTATAGTAATAATGCTCTATCATCCCATTATAGGTTTTTGAACGGACTTGTCGTTGTAAAGATTAATAAGTAAGCATTGATATATGAACAACGTATCGTTTTTCATGGGCTATCAAATGTGATATTCATCTTGAACAGATTTTAATCATATGTAATCGATCATGTAAAATGCCATGTACCATGCATTTGAAATGCTAAAAGTGTTCGCTATTTGTTGAACTGCAGTTTGAAGCTTTTCTATGAATAAGCTTTCAACTGTTTAATATAATGTGTGATGGAATGTTGGCCACCATGAATTATCATCATAAATTTATGGATATTGGATGCGAATTGGTCTTCCAGTGCCAGAAACTTTAGCATTGAAAGATATTCAAATTTTATAATTTTCTATGAATGTTAAAAGTATTGCTATATCTGGGCAAAATTGTTTAATCGATTAGAGTTTATGACGTCTATAGATGGAGGACTATGTGAACTACGCACAGACAACAATATCTACAGCATTACTTTTTATCGTTTTTAAATAAAATTAGTCTCAGAATGTTTTGAACGACTCGCGTATATTATAATGTTTTTTTCATACACATTAACTTGAATATCATTAAACAATATTCGCCTATGGGTTTTTAATCAATTTTTTTTTAAATAAAATGTCAAATTGACCTTCACACACTGCATCTCTAGATTTGCTAGATTTTCTTTAATTTTAACCTACATAGGCTAAACATCAAGAACTTTTTGTTTTTTAATTACAAATTGTTTTGAAATTTTCTTTATTTCACAATGATATGTAGTTGTCAAAAAACTTTACCGACATGAGTAATTCATAAATTTCCCCTTCGAATGCAATTCTCTTTCCCGTTATGAATCAGACTTGAGAAAATATTTACCTCTTCCTATACTATCGCTATCGTGATAAGCAAACAACTTGAAAAAAAAATGCAAAATTGTGCAAGAACATCAAGGGATACAAGAGAGTGAAACATAGATTTTGTCTTGCATATTTTTTTCTCTTCCTTTCTCTTTCATGGGGCAAACTTACACAATAGTTTGAAAAATACTTAATCATTTAACATGCAATACCATATTCTTTATTTTCTCCATTTATAAAAGCACATCAACATTCTTTTTGTCTAGATTGTTACTAGCAAACCAACAGTTACGAACATACGATGAGTAAAACAACAGCTACGAGTGATAATAAAAGTGGTTCTGGTCCCCTTTATCGAATTCCTCCTCATTATTATATTCATGTTTTGGATCAAAATACAAATGTTACACGACTTGAAATTGGTCCAAAAACATTTATTAAACAAGATAATGAAACAGTCACTATTGGACCAGAAAAGATGATTACAGTACCGTACGTGAATTTTTTTATATATAAAAAAAAAAAGAAACAACTAAATAAAGGATATAATGATTCGAATATTTTAGACCACGCCATTATTGTGTTATTGAGTCACCTGTAGTACGTAATGAAGCTGGAGAAGTTCAATTTGATAAAAATGGACAGGCAAAACTTATTCATGCTGATTTGGATATTCGTCTTGCTCAACCTGATCAAGCACCATTTCCTCTTTATCCCGGTGAAATTCTTCGTCAGGTATAAAATTAAATTTTTTTTTCAATTAACAAAATAAAACTAATTTGATCGAATTCTTTTTGTTTTATTCAGCCTGTGACTCCATTAAAAGTTGTTCCTGCTAATTCAGCATTACGTCTAAAAGCTGTACTCGATTTTGAAGATGAAACAACACATGAACAACGTCGTGCTGGTGATGAATGGTTATTTGAAGGTCCAGCTACTTATATTCCTCGTAAAGAAGTTAGTGTTGAGGAACAAATTCGAGCTACAGTTATTGGTTCTAATCAAGCTATAAGACTTTGTGCAAAAAAAGAAATTATTGATCGTGCAGGTCAACATCGTGTTACTGGTGAAGAATGGTTAGTTAAAAAAACTGGTGCTTATTTACCTCTTGCATATGTAAGTTCAAATTTTATTCGCATATTTTAATTAAAAATTTTGTAATTTTTTAGGAAACTGTTGTTTCTGTAGAAAATGCTTATGTATTAACCGATAAAAAAGCTCTTCATCTTCGTGCATTAAGAACTTTTACAGATAATTTTGATAAACAACGTATGAATGGTGAAGAATGGCTTGTAACTCTTGCTGACACTGAAACACATATTCTTAGTGTATATGAAGAATTAGTTAATGTTGTCAATGTAATAACATTGACTTCTCGTCAATATTGTGTTATACTTGATCCAGTTGCTGATGGAAAACCACAATTAGGAAAAAAAGTATGTCACATATAATGGTTTTTTTATATAGGGAAAATTTAATTATTGAAATTTTTTTCTCTAGAAACTTGTCGTGGGTGAAAAATCATTCTTTCTTCAACCTGGTGAAAAACTTGAAAATGGAATTCAAGATGTTTTTATATTAGGTGAAGATGAAGGTGTTATACTTAAATGTATTGAAGCATTTAAAGATGAACAAGCTAAGGTTAATCGAAATCCCGGTGATAGATGGATGATTCGTGGCCCAACGTAAGAGATTTATTTTTGAATAAAATTTTAAATTATTAATATAAATTTTAGTGAATATATTCCCCCAACACAAGTTGAAGTTGTTACACGTCAAAAAGCAATTCCATTAGATGAAAATGAAGGTATATATGTTCGTGATATAAAAACTGGTTGTGTACGAGCAGTCATTGGTGAAACATATATGTTAACACAAGATGAAGAATTATGGCAAAAAGAATTACCTAAACAAGTTGAGGAACTATTATCACGTGATGCATTAAGTGAACGAAATGTTCTAACACGCAATCAAACATCAGATAAATCTAAATCTCAACAACAAACAACAACGTCAAATACAAATCTTGCTAAACGTGATAAATCAAAATTAATTACATATCGTGTTCCACATAATGCTTGTGTACAAATCTATGATTATAAAGCTAAAAACGCACGTATTATATTTGGTCCTGAACTTGTTTTGCTTGGACCAGATGAACATTTTACATTACTTTCATTAAGTGGTAGTGTACCGAAAAAACCTAATCAAATTCAAACACTTTGTTTACTTCTTGGACCAGATTTTTTTACTGATGTTATTGTTATTGAAACAGCTGATCATGCTCGTCTTTCATTACAACTTTCATATAATTGGCATTTTCAAATATCCGATACGACTGATGAAAAAGAAGCAGCAAAACTTTTTTCAGTGCCAGATTTTGTTGGTGATGCAGCTAAAGCTATAGCTTCACGTATTCGTGGTGCTGTTGCTGGTACACAATTTGATGATTTTCATAAAAATTCAGCTCAAATTATTCGTGCATCAGTATTTGGTCTTGACGCTAATCAACATATAAGAGATAAATTTATTTTTCCACAAAATAATCTTGTTATTACATCCATTGATATACAAAGTGTTGAACCAGTTGATCAACGAACACGAGATGCACTTCAAAAGAGTGTTCAATTAGCTATTGAAGTAAGACGAACCCTATTGATTTATTTTTATAATACATATGAATGAATTATTTAGATTACAACAAATTCACAAGAAGCAGCTGCTAAACATGAAGCTTCACGTCGAGAACAAGAAGCTAAAGGATTATTAGAACGACAACGTATTAAAGATGAAGCTAATGCTGAAGAAGTTCGAAGACAACTTCTTGACTTACAAGCTTTATCAGCTGCTGTTGAATCAACAGGTCAAGCTAAAGCTGAAGCACAAAGCCGTGCTGAATCAGCTCGAATTGAAGGAGAAGCAGCTGTTGAACAAGGTAATGAATAATGATATTGTTTACAAAAAAAATTTAATTGTTTCTTTCTTTTATTTAATTAGCTGGTCTCAAAGCTAAAGCTACACAAATTGAAGCTGAAGCTGAATTATCACGTTTACAATTAGCACGTGAAGCTGAAATAAAATTTTTACGTGAACAAAATGAATTAGAAATATCAAAGAAAAGTGAAATGTCAAGAATTGAAACTGAAAAATTTAAATTACAAGTTGAATCTATTGGTGCATCGACAATTCAATCAATTGCTACTTCAGGTCCAGATACACAAGTTAAACTTTTACAAGCACTTGGTCTTCAATCAATGTTGGTTACTGATGGACGTACACCTATTAATCTAATGGGTTTTGGACAAGGACTTTTAGGTGGTTTAACTTCAACTGCAATAAAAAATTCTAAGAGTCCTAGTGGTTATCATGTTGAGGAGAATGATTAGATCAAACTTGACTCTTATGTCAAGAGGAAAAACTAATAATAACATTGTCCGTCCTTTTGTGTTTTCATATTATTAATTTTATTCCACAATGTCACTTTAATTATTTTGTAGCTCATGTATGAACAATAAACTAAGATGGTTTTCATACCAAAAAAAGAAATTTGCATTACCGAGTTATTTTTCTTCTTCCTAGTGTCATATAAATGTATTTATAAGTGGTTAAAAGCAGCCGCAGCCGTAGATGTTTTATCTTAATTTGAAAAGTTCGTTGTTTTTCCTTCTTATTGCTCGTGAATACTCCTAAAATTTATTGTCGTTCTCCTATTCAAATAAATAAAATTAATTTGATCGTATAAGATTTCCGATATGCCAACTATTTTTATTTATTCGGCAGGATTAAGACTAACTTTTCACAACTATGGTTGTTTTAGTACAGTTAAAATATGTTCTATATTGTTAATAGATAAATAAAAGGGATCGAATAGATACCACAAAGAAAAATCTTGATAGTCTTCTGTATATGATAGTACAGTACAGATATGAGATCAGTTCGTATTTCTTTTTTCGAACTTACATTTTGCAGTGTACAATAGTGATGCAGATTAGAAAAAATTTTGTAACTAGCGTTAAAAAATATACGAACATTGATGTTCATTGAAATGCAACCTTCAAAAGAAGAGTTTCTGATCTACTTTACTGAAAAAGAGTTAAATTACAAAGCAGGAATGTTCACAAAAACAACAAAAATATTAAATTATCAGTTTGTTAACTGTTGAAAACGTTTACTAGACATGTAACCGTTGCTCATATCTATCAATCTGATGAAATGAGAAATATTTCTTGAGCTTATCCAAGTTCACACGCCGCGAATCTAAGGAAGGCTTAGGCCTACCCAAGCCTTGTAGCTTCGTCAATCTAGAAATGTGTGGGGCCAAGTGTTTTAAATCTCTGTCCCGATCCTGTCCCGGCAACCACTTTTCTAGTGATGCTGGTCCAGCTGTGAGTGTGGGTGTGATCGTTAGTGGAATCTTCTCGCAGATGCACATTCACCTCTGCACACCCACGTCCATACTCATACCCGACACACCTACTCACACCTGACACACCCACCCACACCTGACACACCCATCCACATCCTCTATCATCTAACTCAAACGGATTTTAGTAAGTTTATCGAATAGTTTGACATATGAAATATTGCTTTCACTTCATTTTATTGCAAAAGTTGAATTCTGAAAAATATTGATTGAATTTAAGTCAATTATTGTTATCAATAAAAATAACAGGTATATAAAAAATTTTTTAAATTATTTTATTTCGATTGTAAAAGTTTGATTTTTTAGATATCACACAGATACATTAAAAAAAATAAATATCAAACATAGTCTTATGTTTCTTCTTATAACAAAACATGTGTTTTTATGCTAAAAATCTGACTAATCTCGGGTCTAAACTGAACATATGAATATAAAGTTTATTAGGTTTTTTTTTTATTCTTTTAATTTGTTCTTCAAAATAGTATTATGAGCTTGTTGATGCGCCAACTAAATCAACAGCAGTATTGAAAAGATTAATTGGGCTACGTCCATCAGTAATCAAAGTTGATTTAATACCAAGAGCTTGAAGAAGTTTAACCTACATAATCAAAACATTAATTAAATCTTTACAAGAATTCTTATCAAAAATAAAACAAATCTTACTTGATTATCTGGTCCACTTGTAGCAATTGCTTTAATAGTTTGTGGACCGATAGCAGTAACATGTTGTTTAAATTCTTCAATTTCAATATCAGCTAATCGTTTTGCTTTTTCAATTTCTAAATCAGTTGTAACTTTTGCATAATTCAATTCAAGTTCACGTGCTTGTGTTAAACGTAATAGTTCAATATCAGCCTCAATCTTTGCTGCTTTTGCACGAAGTGTAGCTATAAAAACGAAAAAGTATATTTATATCATTGATGAAATATATTCAATCTATAATATACCTTGATTAACAGCAGATTCACCCTCGATTTTAGCTGCTTCAGCTCGTGATTGAGCTTCAGCACGTGATTGACCAGTAGATTCAACAGCAGCTGAGTCAGCTTGAAGTTGTAATAAATTTCGACGTTCCTTTTCGGCTAAACAAATTTAAAAGTATAAAATTTCAATTTCATATAAAATGAAATTCTACCTTCGGCTTCGTCAGCAATTTTTTGTCTTTCTAAATGACCTTTTGCTTCTTGTTCTGTTCGTGAAGCCAAATGTCTAGAGAAAAGAAAATCCATGTTATGTATTTTTATATTTCCTTCAATTCAACTTACTTTGCTTGAGCTTCTTGTGAATTTGTTGTAATCTAAATAATTCATTTATATGTATTATAAAAATAAATCAATAGAATTCGTCTTACTTCAATAGCTAATTGAACACTCTTTTGAAGTGCATCTCGTGTTCGTTGATCAACCGGTTCAACACTTTGTATATCAATGGATGTAAGAACCAAATTGTTTTGTGGAAAAATAAGACTTTTTTTCACCTTTTTATTTTCATCAAGACCAAATACGGATGTTCGAATAATTTTTGCTGAATTTTTATGAAAATCATCAAATGAAATACTAGCAACAGTACCACGAATTTTAGCTGCTATAGCTTTACAGAAATCACCAATAAAATCTGGTACTGAAAAAAGTTTAGTAACTTCTTTTTCATCATTACGATTATTAACCTAAAAATAAATAAATAAATAAAAAATAGGTTTGTTTGTTTGTTTTTTGAAATGTTACAATTCTTACTTCGAAATGCCAATTATATGAAAGTCTAAGTGAAAGACGAGCATGATCACTTGATTCAATTGTAACAACATCACTTGAAAATTCTGGTCCCATTAAAAGACAAATAGCTCGAATTTTATTTGGTACTTTTGGTTTTTCACCAGATAAATTTAATATTGTAAATTGTTCATCTGGTCCAAGCATAACAAGTTCAGGACCAAATATAATTCGTGCTTTTTTAGATTTAAAATCATAAATTTGTACGCAAGCATTATGTGGAACACGATATGTAACAACTTTTGATTTATCTCTTGGTGGTACAGCTGCTGTTTGTGATGATTTATCATCAAAACATCTAGGATCTTGATTAAGAAGTTGTTCAACTTGTTTAGGTAAGTCTTTTTCCCAAAGTTCTTCATTTTCAGTCAATAAATATGTTCTACCAATAACCGATCGAACTTTACCAGTTTTAACATCTCGAACATAAATTCCTTCATTAACATCTAATGGAATAGCTTTACGACGAAGTACAACTTCAGCTTCAACAGCTGGAATATAATCTTTTGGTCCTCGAATCATCCAACGATCACCAGGATTACGTAATTCTTTCTATAATAAAAAAAAAGTATATATCATTGATAAAAAAAATTTTAAAGAATAAACTTACTCCATCTTCTTTAAATGATTCAGTACATCGAAGAATAAGTCCTTCATCTTCTTCAAGAACATAAACATCTTGAATACCTTTAGCTAATTTTTCACCAGGTTGAAGAAAGAATGTTTTTTCTCCCTTAAAAAAAAATAAATGATTAATTCAATTAAATCCGATAAGCTTAGTATTTATCATACTTTAACAAGTTTTTTTCTTCCAAGTTGTGGTTTACCATCTGAACCAACTGGATCAAGAATAACACAATATTGACGTGAATTTAATACAGTTACAGATACAACACCAACAACCTAAAAATTTTCTTCATTATCTTTTATCTATGAATTAAATATATGTATATATCTACCTCTTCATAAACATCTGGAATATATGCTTCACTATCACTAGCATATACTAACCATTCTTCTCCATGAAGACGTTTATGTTTAAATGAATCAACAAATGTACGTAAAGCTCGAACATGAAGAGCTTGCTAAAATAATATAAATCTATTATCAAAAGAAAAAAACAAAACAACAATTTTTAAAATAAACATACTTTATCAGTTAATACATAGGCTTTAACTGTTGTAACAACTTCCTCATAAGCTAATGGTAAATATGAACCATTAGTACGATTAAGCCATTCTTCACCTGTTTCTCGTTGAATTCCATCACGATCAATCATTTCTTTTTTAGCACGTAAACGAACAGCTTCATTTGATTTAAGAGTAACAGCTTTAATTTGTTCTTCAACGCCAACTTCTTTACGTGGAATATAAGTTCCTAGAAAAAATAAATTCAAATTTTTATTATTAATTAATAAAATTTAAACTGGTGTTTTTTTTTTACCTGGTCCATAAAAAAGAAATTCATCTCCAGCACGAATTTGTTGACCTTGATCATCAATAAAATCCAGAACCGCACGAAGACGTAATGCACAATTAGGTTCAATAACTTTCAATGGTGTTACATCTTGTTTACGTATTTCACCTGGATAAAGAGGAAATGGTTCTTGAGAAAATCGAATATCAACATCTGAATGTAATAATTTAACTTGACCATTAGCGTCCTTAATAACTTTGCCACTTCTATCACGAACAGCTGGATTTTCAATGACACAATAATGTCGAGGACTAGATATTATTCAAAAAATAGTTTCTTTTTTTTTTTTATTAAATCAAAAGCATTTCAACATACGGAATTATTAACATTCGTTCTGGTCCGAGTAAAACTTTTTCATGATCTTGTTTAACAAATGTTTGTGGACCAACTTCAAGTCGAGTTACATTTGTATTCTGATCAAGAACATGTAAATAATAAAAAGGATGAACTCGATAAACTAAAATTAAAACCATAGAATCAAATACGAACAAAAAAAAAAGAAATTAAAATTCTCACCACCAGTGACTTTTGGATCTGCCATTATTATTCTTTATTAGTAATATGAATCTGAAAGAAAATGAAAGATATAGGAGTCCTTTTATGTATCGGAAAGGATGTCAACATAATCAGGGTATGTTGTGTATGCAAAATAAGAAGAAAAGGGTTGAGTAAAGGGAGAAAGAAGTTTTCAGCAACATTACGAAATAACAGAAACAAAATTACACGTCTACATGGTAATAACAAGTAATGCATAGACATAAAGTAAGGGTGACTTATTTTATGAAATAACAAAAAAAAGAGAGAAAACAAGGGTTAAAGAACAGATGCAGAAGAGAGTGAATGAGAGAAGAACGCAAAAGCCCTTGTCTGACAATGAGTACTTTAACCCAGTGGTAAAAAACTAATTTGTTATTTTCATCTTATGGTGAAATTTTAAATATGACTAATACTCATATTAAACACATTCACAATAAAGTATGTTGATGGTGTAGCTATTTGAGCAGCTAGGATCTCCACGCCTTCCCCACCTTCTGAAATTCTTTCACACAATCTTTCCCTGTTTTTTAATGTTGCCCACGCAGTGCTCCTTTTTAGTGAGACTCAACCATTCGCCAGCTTCCTTGTCTGCAGTGCTGAGTCATGTTTCTACTTGCAGCTAATAATAACCTTATTTCCACTTGACTATACAACGTGTATCAAAATTTATTCTAATGAAATAAATAAAAACAAAAGTACTATTCAATAAAACTATTCATCGCAAATAAATCAATTTTTATTATTACTACTACTGAATAAATATGATTTGATTACAATGTTACATTTTACATTTATTCTTTAGACAAAAATTAAAACTCATTTTTATTATAATTGAACTTTCGAATATTAAATTCTAAAGAGAAATAATTTTCATTTGTAATGTAAAATGTGCTAAATAAAAATAATTCACTAAATTTATAATAAATAAATCATCATCACTTTCTTATTAATTGAACAATTTTCAAACATTCTTTTTTAAAACATATTAGACTTTTTAAAAGACAAATAAGAATCAAACTTGAACATAAAGTTTTGATCTATGTCAACCTTTGGTAATTATATCAAACGATTTCTTTCAGAATTGAAACAAATCCAAAAAAAAAGAAAATCAATTCCAGCAATAATCTTTCTTTTATAAAAATTCAAATAATATCACATTCAATACTTGAAGCACTATCCGCTTATTTATATATTTTAGTGTCGTTTTAATTTAACAAGTGAATTTACACACATACATATATATATATTTATAAAAGATTAAAAATGTCAAATAAAAACATTCAATATCAATACGATATATATATATTCTGCGTATATCGTTGTACTTAGTGCTGATAAAATTGATCCATTGAATAAACTATCACTTTGAAATAATTTTAAGAAATGTTTATTTTTTCATATTTAAACATGTCGCCATGTAAGCACTGTAGTATTATCCATATTTGTAATTGCAGTTTTTTTCCCTACATCTCTTCCTTCATTATATATGATAACTCCAAAAATAACAATAAATGTTCCTGCACCGCTCAAAAATGTCACCGGATTATGAAATATAATAATTGATATCCATATTAACAATGCTCGTTTAATAGTATTTGCAACACTAATTAAAAAAGCAAATTAATTATAAGCACAAAAAAAAAAATAAGTAAATTATGTATCTTTTTTTTTCTTACCTATGTGTTATTGGCGATATATAAGCCATAATAGCAAAAGCAGCTACTGATTGTATATGATAAACAAATCCATTGAAGATATATAAAAAAACTAATGTTTTAGAAGTTAATTTTAATGCTAATGGAATATTAACATAATAAACAAGTAAAGGTAATTGAAAAATACATGCTAGAAGACTTGCCCAGAATTGTAATTCAGTAGCTGAATAACGATAATGTTCACCACTAATTAATATTTTTGAATAAACGTTTTGTAAACTAAAATAAAAACATTCTATTAACACAATGATTGTGAAATAAAAAATATGAAACATAAATGAATTTCTATCATTAATAAAACGAAATATTTAACAAATCGATTAAAGCCAATACTGTATATAGATCAATCGCTTTTAAATTCAGACTCTATGGATAATCTCAGGTCGAAATACTGTCATTCGATTTATTGGTATATACCATACAAGAGGCTAAAATTCTAGTAAAATGCCTATAACTCTGGACAGATGGCTTAATGAGGGACTTTATCCTTTTGAGATTTTTTATATCTTACTGGAATCTATCTTAGACACCGAGTCCAAGTTCTAAAGCGATTAACTAGTTGAAAATGCTCAATCAATATTATTCGAGAGCTTTTCTTAGTTTACCTATAAACTTATGGTTTTCTCTTTTCGTAGTTTAGAAAAATAAACAATTAAACTTCATTCTCAAGACATTGTTTGTTACTATTAGAGATGTATGGGATCACGGGAAAGGAAATTTTCCAATATTGAGACTTCGAGAAAAAAGTGGTCTCAATCAGAATTGAAGATTATAGTTAAATATTCTACGATTTTAGAGTATCCGCTCTTCCTTTTGTGACCCAATATTGTTTTATTGTTTGTTTGTGACCATTGCACTATCTATTGAGTACAGTTTAATATCCAAAAATTATCTCTAAGCGTTAAAAAAATTCGAGAAATTAGCGAAAATTAAACATTATTACGCATTGTTCTCAAATTGACTTTTTCTTGAAAAGAAAAGTGTATAAACATCTCCATTTCTCCAGTCTAGTACATCTGATCAAGCTGAAACTTTTGTCATATATACTAGACACTGTTTGGGATGGGTATCTTTTTTTCGTTTAAAAAAAATATTGTTCTGGTGATTTTTAATAGTTCTTACAAAAATAAGCTCTATGTAAAGAAACATGCGTTTTTTAGGGTTGGGATTTTTTTATTTGAAAAACAAAAAGGATACATACTCCAAAGAATGTGTAGTGTCTGGAAAAATATTTTCAGCTTGATCGAACATAGTATATCGGAGAAACGGAAGCGAAAAGTGGAACCATTGCAATTTTAGTATCTCATAGAAGACAACATCTGGGAATTGTGAGTTTAAGACAACTTTTGCTCTACTCGTCAAGATCTATCTGCTCGAAGAGTTTCAAATTTTTCTGAATATGATTGAAGCGAAATGAGCCGAAACAGTACTAGTTATCTACTAACGATTGAATCCGTCTGTCCTATAACCTTCGTTTTGAGCTCATATTTTGCTCAAAGATAGAACTCATAGTATAGATAAAAATCTTGAAAGAATTCGTGTCATTAGGCTTTTTTCTCGAATTATGGCCGTTTTACTGAACTTTCAGCCTATTACAAGATATCACGAGAAAAATCGTAACAAGGAGTTTCGATCTAAAATTCTCCCCAACAATAGCTCTTATGGTATCCTGAAAGTTTCAGCTCAAAGGAATGATTTTTTCTTAAGATATCGTATACCTAAAAACTGGACTATTTTTGAAGCTATTTTGTGCAAGTAACGTTTTTTTTTTTTATAAATGTGTTATCTCAGAAGGAAAACATCCGCTTGAGCTGATACTTTCAGAATATCATAAGAATCATAAGAGCTTTTGCTAAGAAGAATATC
Source organism: Rotaria sordida (assembly GCA_905250125.1). Classification (NCBI taxonomy): domain Eukaryota; kingdom Metazoa; phylum Rotifera; class Eurotatoria; order Philodinida; family Philodinidae; genus Rotaria; species Rotaria sordida. Next base: position 40,170 of record CAJNOL010000084.1, read on the forward strand.
CAGTAGAAACTTCTTGTTGTGATTTTTCTCTTGATATCCTACAATAGACTGAAAGTTCCGTAAAATAGCCATAACTCGAAAAAAAGGGCCTAATAGCACGAATTCTTTAAGAATTTTTATCTGCATTATGAATCCTACCTATGGACTCAAGCGGAGATTATCAGTCGGACGGGTTCCCTTATAAATAGAAAAAAAAACGAGTATGGAAAAGTTTTTTCTAGAGCGGGATCCGATTGGATTTGCCGAGAACATAACTAGGACCAATAACACTTGATTCCATATATCTCTAGTCTAGACATCGGCGTGACCAATATTTTTTGGTCAAGGTTACGGTCACGGTAGTCACACCAGTCTCTATCGGAACGGCTATTTTCTATTTCTCAAAATAGCATATCCTTCTGCGCCAATAGAAGATCCCCACTGGAGAAAATATGTGCGAGATCTAAGGGAACCCCCTCAGAAAATCCAAGTTTTCGCAGACAAATCGAAGTCGAGATCTTATCATAGAAAGATGTACCGAAGTCTCCTCTTTCAGAATATCTATGACTTATCGCAAAATGAATTGATTTAACAGACTTATCGTCTAAAACTTGGCTTCTACTATCATATTTTTCGAGAAATTTTTACGGTTTTTTTAGACTGCTTTCTCTTTGAATCAGCATTTCGCAAAGTTCTTTTTTTTATATTAATCACTATGAAACTCTTAACACTTAAGATTAAGATTACATATTTATAGCCTGTCCTGAATACTGATATATAATTCATGTGTGTTTCGCAAAAATCGATTTCTAAAACTTATTTAGTCTTTTTCTCAAAATCAGTTTTTTGTCGAGCATACCGTTTACGCGGGCATGGGTTTTTTTCATAATGACTCAATAGGGAAGTGATCATTTTTTTATTGCATAGAAGACAGTTAGGGCTAGATCCTCACAGAGCCCGATTTTTGAATTTCTCTATTGGTAAAATAAAAAACCTACGTATTTCATTTTTATCAGCGAGTTTTTTGACCATGAATTCGAGAATTTTTCAGAAAAGATTTTTTAAAGAACAAACAAAGGAAATTTCAAAAATTGGGCTCTGTGAGAATCTAACTCCAAGGGTATTCTGCAACTTAAAAGCCGCGCCGACATGTTAACTCGTATCCTGACTGCGAAAATCTTGCCTGTGTACAGGATATTTTTGTCTAATAAATTGACTATAACTCGTTAGTCTATTGAAGATTTGAGGGGAATATTTCATCCATAATCTATCCTAGTCTAGACTAATATGCTTCGAAAATTTGATTGAAATCGGACGAAAAATAACAAAGTTGGTTTCTGAGGGGGCTCCTTAATATAAGACCTCATTCAATTGATTAATTTTTCGAAAAATGACAACTTCATTTACTGAGTTTACACCGTAATATGCTTAGTTTTCAGAATTTTGAGCTAAAAACCTTAACTGAGTGTTTTCAACATTTTATTTGGACTTTCAAAATCCTAGAAATTCCTTCTCAAAGCCTCAAAATCGCTTTGCCTTTCTGAAGAACCTTTTTAGTTAAAAACTGTAAAAACAAAAGAGACACAATAGAAGATCCTCTAAAAAACTTTTGCGGTTGGACACAATAGAAAACATTGGGTCTTCTCGTGTAGAAGAGCGAGAGGTAATATAACAGATAAACGAGCAAGATTAGGTATGAAAAAAATTGATCGATTTATATTTTTGAGAAAAAGTCTTAAAGTTCTTGAAATTTTATTTGACCAAAGTCTGCATAGAAATGAGCGAAATCAGAACAAATAGAAAAATGATCAATCATCAAGTAGGTCATCTGATACAAGTTAAAAGAGTCAACAATATATGAAAATGACATTATTTTTGTTCAAGAAGACGATAATATTTTTTAATGGTACATTTTTTTCTAAAGTATTTCTATGCAAATTGTTTAAAGTATATTAATATTGGGTATATTTTTTCTGGTATTGTGATTGCATTGATTCTATTTCTTCGTTTTGAGTTATCTCAATTAGAAAAGGATATTGATACATATTAAAAGAATACTAAATATAATATTTAATTCTCTGACGAAGTTTGAAAATAGTTGTCATAGAGCTATACTGAAAATATATGGTGACTGGCCGTGACCAGGTTTTGATCACGGTCACGACCTTTTTTCAAAAAAAGGTCACGATCGTGATTCACGGCGATCACGTCGATGTCTACTCCAGTCACAATCTATAATAAATTACGTCTGCAGTGTCTATTACAATTTATGAGAGAAAGATCTCATAATCTGGCCTTATATTTCAACATTTCTTGTTTTTAATTTATATTTCATAAAATTCAAAAATAAAATCTTACCAATCAAATATATTTGTGCCTAATGCACATAAAAATCCAAATAAATTAAAACTTAATTCAAATGAACTACATAAACAAAGACCAAGTGTTATTGGTACCATTGAAAATTTTGTCCAATTACCTAAAATAAAAAATATTTTACATTTTATATTTAATAAATATTGAAACAAAAAAAGTATTCTTTACTTGTTTTTTCTCCAAGTATAATTCGACTTATAATAACAGTAAATAATGGTGAAGATGATTTGATTGTTGCTACAAATGATACAGCTATATATTTCAATGCAACTAAACCTAACATAACAGTCACAGAACGAAATGCACCAATAAACATCATATCACGAAATATATTTTTCATAATAATTGGATTTTTATCTAATTGATTATGAAATTTATTTATAAATTGTATTTGAATATAACCACTTATTACAGATATAACAAGTTGATTTGCACCTTTATTCAAAAATAAACAAATAAACAAATAAAAGAAATTTTAATTAAAAGAAAAAAAAATAATATTTTTATTTTTCTATTTCAATACCTAATGAAAAAGCATCACCATCTAAATGACTTAATATATATTTATTTGAAAATATTGTTGCAGCTGATGAAATATACCAAACAATAAGTAATATTATTGCCATTGAATGATATAAACCACGTGGAACTTCAAGTACAAATCGTTCTGGTGAAAGTAAAACATTTGCTCGATTTGGGACAACTTCAGATAAACTTGTTAATGACATTTCTTAGATTAATTTAATAGGAAAAACTATATTCATATTTCATTAAGTGTTTACAGGAAAAATTAAAGAATTTTTATCAAAAATTGATACAAAACCGAAGATTATGAATACAAACAGTGTTTATTTAATATTGATTTGTAGTCTATACCAAATGTAATATGAATATATTGTTTCGCATTCTAAAGACCACCTTTGGTTTGTTGTTTTTTCTATGCTATTACCACGATTATTTATTTGTTAGATAATCACCAATCATATTCGTGCCGCTCTTTTCTATGTAGATAGCTATTTTAAATATAATTCATATGAATTTTTCGTGAGTATTGTTAGATTTTATTCAATGACAGTCTTGTACAAAAATTACTCATTGCTAACAAAAAAAAACAAGTACATGATTATAGCTTTCAGAATTATCTTATTTTAATGCAGATGTTCACTGTTCTTCTTTGTGAAATTCACCTATATTTTCGAATATAAGTTTAAATCGAGCTTTGTAAGACTCTTTCCTTAGGCCTTAGTAGCGCTGAAGGCGAGAGGAGAAAAGTCAGAGATCATTGGATATGTTTTCCTAGCAATGAGAAAAGGCGCATGAGTCATAGCAGTGTTAAAGACCATTCTGAAACTTTTTAGAATCCTCTACAGCACTCTGTAAACCTAAGATTCCTACCATAGATTCTAACTAGTCTAACTATTGTGGATTTTGATATTTAATGCAGCAAAACGATCTTATCGTAGGTATAAATCAATAGGACGGTGATTTTTATTAGTCTAGCAGAATCAGAATAGAACGGACATAGAAAAGTATGAACTTTGGCGGTTGAACCGACAAAACGAAAAATAAAAATATATTTGCCATGTCCTAAGATATTTATCATGTATATTACCATTAGCAGAAAAAAAGTTATGTATTAGAGATGTATCTGGTAATACATATAAGATGTTTTTAACATAACGATATTAAATGAATCAAGTAAATTAGAAGAATAGTAATTCTAAATGCAAACATTTTCGAAATGATAAAATTTGAGAGCGCACATATTAAATATAAAAATTCTTATAATTTTGATTTATTCATTGAATTGAATTTTTTTTTTTAAATTAATTATTTTAACTCATCTGACAATATACCATATATTTATAACAATCAGAGTCACCTCAGCAAGTTTCGCTTTTAATTTGAATTTATGTAGTTAATCATTTATTAAATGATGAGTTCCTAAAAGATTGACATGGATAGTTTTAGATAGCGTTACCAAACCATTTAATTTATCCAGAAGAATCCTAATTCTTGATTCTTTTTCCTGATGAAAAAATCTCCTGGTGTCAGGAGTTGTTTCCAAAGATTTTCTCCTTGTTTCTTCTGTTTTGTTTTCATCTCGACTTTTAGCACTTATCTTCTTAACCGTGAGAGTGTGTCTCATTTACAAAAATTTGTTTAATTTGCTTTTTCTATACCTATCTCAAATGCCTTTTGTGAATCTATTTTTAGTCACATAAAATTTTTGTGCTATAATAGTTAAAACAAAATAAAATATGATCTTGTTGACGCTAAATTTAAAAAAAATAATAAGTACTTACAGAATCATTATTGGATCTATCAAGAATCTAATGTAGAAACATTAAAGATTTTAGCTAGAGTTACAGCAACGTAACGAGAATGTGAGAGAAAACGTGCAAACATCATAGAAGTGAAGTGAAATGTGACACAGTATATCAAACCATGCTGTAAATAATTAATTTTTTCATTCGTTCGTTGCCTTGTAAAACTAAAAAAAATCACAAACAGAAGATAGGTATAAAACACTCAAGTGAAACGAAAAGGAAAAAACCAACTTCGATGACAACAACCATCGAAAACAAATAGAAACATCTAGAAAGAAAAACACGCGACATACTATGTAAATTCAAGTCATTTTATTTTATTTTCTCTCATTGATAAAACAACACGCACACCATGGATACAAAAAAATATCGACAGCAACAACAGATGCTTCCACTGCTGGCACGAAAACTGAATATACGAGTCTAAAGCCATGATGGCCTCATTGTGCTCGTATGTTTCAGAATTTCATACTGATGTAGCTTAATGCCAATATCGATGATATAAACAACGACAATTACATCGATGCCATCAACGTGTTAAAAGAAGTGATGAACAGAATATATCTATTCACTAATGTGTACGAATGCATCGATTTGATAACCGATATTCAAGAAAAAAAATAATTTCTAATCGTTTCTGGTGCATTGAAGCAAACAACTGTTCATATCTCCCATGACATTCCACAAATCAGTACAATTTATATTTGGAGTGAGAACTATGCTCAGCATGACGGTTGGACCAAACAATGGCCACAAACAAACGGCATAGTTACAGATATTGCCTCAATCTGTAAAAAAGTTTAATAAGCCGCATATAGATATGATCAAAATTTGGTCGTCATTAGTTTTGTTGCCACTAATAGTGAAAGTCACAGACAAAATCTACATGAATTAGATCAACAGTTTATGTACACACAAATATTAAAAGAAATTTTTTTAATCATTGAGTTCCAAAAAAAAAAACGTTTCGATGAATTTATTTCGTATTGTCGTCAACTTTTTGAGGATGGTGCTAACGAACTGAAAACTGTCGACAAGCTCGAACAAGAATACCATATGCATCTCCCAATTTGGTGATATATCAATCAATGTTTTTCGTTTTCGATGCTCGATCGATCATTACGAATGATGGAGGTTAATCTCATAATTAGCATGAGATTTTTTTGTTCAAGATCTTCACAGCAATATCGCTGAGCTTCATGCTCAATAGTTCTTTGGATGTTCGTCTTGAAACTCACTTACTGTTTATCGCAGTCAAAGATTATCACAAACGAATTTTGATAAATTAGTCAAGACACCAGCTATCATTTAACAATTCTTTTTGTCGAGAAGTATCTCTTGCTTTTGCTCACGGTATGATCACAATCTGATAGGTGTTCTCTTTGAAAAACCTACCAATCCATCAATATCGACTACTGCTTTCGTAAACATCGATGACGTCAGTTATTTCAAAGGAGAAGAGGAAATTCTTTTCTCTATGGATTCTATCGTTTGCATTAGACTAACGAAACCAATCGATGAAGATAATCATCTTTGCCAAGTCGATTTAACGTTGACCAGTGACAACGATGGAAAACTCTATGCATCTACTGAACAGATGCGCTCGCTAATTAAACTTGCGCAGTTCAACAAACCCAAAGACGTGCATGAAATCTTGCTTAATCAAACAATGACTGATCAGGAAAAAGCATCAATCTACCTTTTGCTCGGTGTCGTCAAAGAGAACCAAAGTGACTACTCAAATGCCATTGCCTGTTATAAACAATCGATTGAAATCAAACAGAAAATTCGCTCACCAGTGAATTCCACTTTGGCTGCTTCTTACAGTGATATTTGTTCTGCCCATGACGAGATGGGTCACTATTCGAATGTACAATTCATCACATCAAAAAGCACTGGAAATTCACCAAAAAACTCTTCCTCTAAATCATCCTGATTTGACTACTTGTTACGGCAACATTGATTCGTTGTATAGCAACATGCGTGACTATTCGAATGCACTTTAACTCTTTGAAGATGCATTGAGTATTTTGCATCGTTCAGTTCCTGAAAATCTTCCTCATCTTGTATTACTATGCTTCAAAATCTCGAATATGTGAAAAAGAGAATATATTACTTCTTTTTGTTTTATTCGAAGGAATAGATGTAATGAAGAGAAGAGTATTTTCCTTTTGCTCTTATTTGAAGAGATATGCGCAAGCGCAAACAGAGAAACTCTGTCTTATTGAAAATACAATGGGATGATGCCTACTGATAAAGTAACCAATACATGTTTAGATGACGAACACCTATTGTCATAAAAAGAGTTTTACGGTATAGTTTGTGTTTTAATAAGGAGAGTTTCTCTGTATTGAATTCTAGAGTCATTTGATAGGCTAAAAAGAAGGAGGAAAGAAAATTGTCTGATTCATGCAATACATTATTCTTTCTGTATCAAGACAACAATAATTCAATGCATGTAGAAAAGAAAAAATGAAGAGAACATAGATCAATAGAATGATTTATTTTTACCTGTAGTTGAAAAACTGTGACATTTTCAACAGAAAGGGTAATTTAACTATACCTAGAAATAATTCATGCAATTGACTATAGAGAACAATCATGGTTGGCTACATAGAAAATGATGACTTTATGTACGATTAGAGATGACATTTTTTGGAAGAGCAATTCATAGTTGACCGATTTATTTATTCAAATATAGACGAATATGCCTATCAGTTAATTAATGTGAGAGAAAAGAAAAAAAAATAATTAAAGGGTAAAAAAAGATCAAATCTTAATCCGCTGGTGGTGTTGACATGAAATGAGAAATGAACGGACGAAGCATGTCACTATGGTCTTTCTAAAAGGTTTCTATTTGATTATTGTGTGTCGTTCGTTTGAATAGCATTTGTTTGAGAAATAAAATAAAATAAATTCGAATTCGAAAGTTGATATATAAATCTATTCAACAATGATCATTGTTGAGAAAAAGTGTAAAAGATAACCATATTGATTTGTTTTTGTTTTTCATGATCAAAATCTTAAGAGTTCAAAATTGTCTTTCGATTTCTTCTTTTGTCTTTGAAATTAGTTTTTTAAACGGTAGTGAAATTTCATAGTTTTTCTCCTTATCTTTGCACTACTTTCAGAAAAGTTTAAAAATGACTTTTTATTTTCTATTAGAACTTTGATACTCTTTACAAACAATATTTCCAATAGATTATCATTTTGAATCTTTATTTTCTGATTTATCTTTTTCTCATATCAATTCATCATCAGTCTTTGATTTATTCCATAAAATAATTGTCTACAAGAAAAATTAACAAGGAACATTAATACAAAAAAGAAGGCAAAACACACTTTTGTACGAGTACACAACATTACAAAAAATAATCATTTGCCTATGACCAACAAAAAAGCAAGCGAAAATGATTTGTTAATATAATATGTCGATATGACACAAGTATCTATTTTCTTTTTAATAAATATTTTAAACATTAATCTAACCATTCATCATTAAATATTATTAAGTCACTGTTTAATTTTCATTTAATACTCGTATAACAATTTTTACATGTCATTATTCATATGATTAATATTACCAGTTTTTAATCAATTGTCTTCAACTATCAGTTAATGGTTCATTATCAACTAAATCACAAATATCTAATTAAGTAATAAAATTAGGAAAGTCAATTAAGAAGCATTTGATCTCTCTACATTCATGACTCAGAATTGGTTCTTCATTAAATTCATTTATTGTAATGAATATTATACAAATTCTAGCATGATATAATCTGAATGATGTTTCATTAAGATTTGCTTTTTTGATCTTGAATAGTTTGCTAAATCATATATAATTCTATTCTTAATTTCTTTTCACATCAAATATAGATATTTGAATATAAGATCATAAAAGATTGTTGCGTGATCATTTTGCATACGAAGCAGATTTTTATGAGTTTTCATATATTTTAATTGTACAAATAAATCAAGACTATTTTCATGACAGAATAATATTCATCTAATTAAATAGTAAATAAAGTCTTTTTATAGATTTCATTTTATCATCAAGAAATAGATCGTCCAGCTATTTAGTTATTGAATTATATTCAACTAAATGAATTCAATACTAGAAAAATAAAAGAATATTCTATAATTAGCTCAACAAAGACTATAATCTTGTCATCTTTAAAAATATAATTTCATACAACAATTTTTATATTAAAACCGTATTCAATTCTTAAGATCAATAGATTTTAAAAAAAGTCTGTTACTAATAATTTGACCAATATTAAGAGATTTGTGACGAATGCATTTGTTTTTCAATTAAACTTGATTCATCAGCAGTATCAAATACTGATACAGTGTTATTCGTCAAGCTAAGTATACAAAAAAAATTGATTAGAACCAGTACAAATTTTATTTGTTGGTTAATCAACAACATGTTTGAATAATTACATCTTCTTTCAGTATAACGATGATAAACATTTGAGTGACCTTTTGGAATTAATTGAAACCAACATTTATGAGAAAAATCAAGTTCATTAAGAATATACCGGTAAATTGCGTGACTAGTTTATGCAGACCTTTGTGAGTTTTTTTTTCCTTCTCTTTTTTCTAGGTATAGGCATTAAAAACTGTCATTTTTTGTTACGATGGTCTCAAGATGAAATAGTCAGAAACTACTCATTCAAAAGCGACAATAAAATCTGATGATCGAATCGATAACATTCATTTTCTGATCTTTACTATGACATTCATTATCTTACAGAAAGTAACGCAAAAAGGCAAGTTTTTGTGGATTTTGTTTTTTTTTTGCAAGCTTCGAAACTTTTCGCTTATAGCTACGACAGATGTGAATATAGCTGATGATCGATAGTGAATCAAAGCGAAAATCAAGCAATTTATTGATAGTATTCATTAAAATTATGTTTATATCTGTTAATAGAGTTGACTTAGTGATGAATTTCGCAATGGCTACTTCGCAGTTTCTTTCTAACTTTTGATCATCTGATTAGTCGAAATGTAACTCTTCCGATTTGCAACGACAGAAAAAGAAGTCGTAATTTCAGTATAGCATGAATATCTTCTGTAGAAAATTGTATCATATTCTCAATCGTCCAAACGATTATTCTTTTTTTTTTTAGAAAATATCGATTTATCCGTCAATCAACATTGGAAACCGCGCACTGCATTTTGCAGTCGAATGAAACGCGAATGCCATCTAGTTATTTTTATATTACTATATAAAATATGAACTATCGATTCAGATCTGAGCAAAATATTCGAAGTACTCGTATTCAAGTAGCAAATACTCTAAAAGATGCAGGCGGATAAGATCGTTTGTCTGCTTTCAAAATATTTCAGTTTTTTCCTTGAAATCAATTCAGTGACGACTCCTAATATCATTGTAATGTTTTATTTCATGATGTCTCTCAATCAAGTTTTCAAATCACACTTGTATTCCTAGAAAGATAGCTAAGTTTTTGTTAACATCGTAGAGAACTACAAGTATGATTCGAAAAAATTGATCGAGAAGCACTGCGTAATAAATCTTTGCAATGTTATCGGATGTCGTCACTGGATTGATTTCAACATATAAAACATGAAAGATTTTGAGAGCAGGCAAACGGCTTTTATCCACTTTTGTCATTTTAGATAAAATGTGCTGTATTAAAGTGGTACTTATTTCTTTCCTTCGAAGATGAAGTAAATAGCTAATTTTTTTCTATCTTCAATCTTATGTAAAAGTCCATTCATTTATATTCAACAATCGTACTGTAACAGCGTTATACACATGTTTCAAAGTAATCTTACTCGAAATTCTCATTCTTGAGTGCGAGTTTCACTGCACTTATAGTCGAGAAAGTTTATACTTGCTCAACTCTATATTGATTACAATAAAATAAGATTCTAAGTATTCTGAAATAAATGTACAAACTATCTTTATTTCTGATTCAATATATACATGAAATCTATTCTGCATGTTTTCACTCATATCTTAGCTTCAATTTTTGTTACATATATAATTTTGTATGTGCGATGTTATCTTTCTGTGTAATAATATGTAATAAAAAAAGAAACGTCGATATAAAAACATTAAGAAAATTAGATACTATTAGTTTTTGAGTATAATTCACCGTTTTAAATGAGAAAAATGATATTCTATATTTTATCTGATTTTATTTTATTTTACGTCAAAAATTAGAGATCTTATTAGGTTGCATGCGTATAATGTCCTTAGAAAAGAGCCAGGCTAGTCGTAAGACACTATGTACGTGTTCAAGGAACGCTTACCATTCATCTGAAAACTCAAGATAACAAAACATGAAGAATAACTAGCATTATTAACAGTTCATTAAAGATTTCTAGGGATTCTAGGAGATAGTGAGTAGAAAAAAAATTTAATTGGAAGTAAATATATGTAGTACTTTTTCTTGAGTATTTCTTTCATATCAACAATAGCTGATGGAGATTGATTAGTCTTATTAGTATACTATATTGACGAAAGAACTTTTTTTTTTAACTGATATCTTTGCATTTGATGTCATAGTTTGCTAAGGATTCAAATCAAACAAAAAAAAAAATTGTTGATAATATACAATTATTTTCATTATATAAAAAAAAAGATTATATCATTCGAGATATTCTATCCTAAATGTCGCTCGAGAAATTGTAATTTACCAGAAATTATCATAATGTCAACAAAATCAAATTATCAATCTCGAAATATCTATAAAAGATGAATTTGCAAAGAATTTTCTTGTGTGATTCGAAACATTTCTTATTTAAAATACAGTAAGAATATAGTAAATATCAATAATGAATAATAAATTTGTACATGTCTTTCTGAAATCAAACAACAAAAGAAATAATTTCCTTGAGAAAAATTTTTTTATGAAGGTAAAACATGATTGTTTTGAGTTTGATTGGGTTGACTTGAGTCTGGATCGAATGGAAAAATATCTTTTGATTGTTTTGAGCCCGGAGACGGCAATGAGTTCAAATCAATTAAGAAAAAATATATCTTATGCAGACAAGTAAAACTTAATTAAAAAGGTATATGATATTTGTCTCACCTATACATCTCATATTCTATGACAGTGCTCTCATATTTTTGTAGGTGAGGGGCGGATGTCTTCTTTCTAGTGCCATTGACTTTGACATGCCTATGTTCATCCATTCTCAAGACAAAAAATTACTTGTTCAATTTAATCAAATTTGAAAGCTGTAGTGAGATAGTGTGTCTTAATTGAATTCGACTCATTTCTGCCTTCGAGCTTAGTAAAAAGGTCCTTGTTCAAATGATTTCATCACTATGAGTTTATTTTTCAGTCATACATGTATCTTTGTTCTATTATTACTACTAGGTTATTTTTGTATATGAAATGAGCATAACCTTGTTTTCGAGGAGTTTTGATGTATATAGTATAAAATGAATTCATTTGAATATTGTATCCAATGCAAAATTTGATCATGAAATTCTTCCACGAATTAATCATATTTAAATAAAATTATAGAAGTTATTGTGATTTATAATTTTTTTTTTTTTGAGATCGCTTTTATACACATTTGAATGATTTCTTTTTCTTTTGTTTACTTTTTTCTTCTTTATTAAAAAAAAGACATTCATTCCTCATTATGAGATCTATTCCTTTTTAGATTTTCGTATTTATCGCTATTTAGTTTATCATACGGCTTTATTATATGTATTTCTATTTACTTATGTCCGTGCATTGAAAATCGTCAAAGAATATTAAAAATGATGATGAAAATTGAAATAAAGTAAGAATAAAGCTAATCTAAAGACTCTTATTTAATGATTCAGAACATTGTTGTCGAAGAAAATTCATCTTTTGACTTCCAAAACATAAGAATCTTATTTGTAGATCAGGTTTACTCTTTATCGACAAGTTTATACTATAGGAATAGCTCTTTCGAAAAACAATTAAGGAAAATTTTCCATATTTACTCCTGTTTCTTTTCTTCGAATAACCTTATTAATAAAATTCATAGGAATTCAATCATTCTAATTAAATCACGTATCGTAGAGGAAGAGTCATTCAAAAAAAGATATCTATCACGTAGTTTGTCAAGACGTTGTAATGCATGTTAGATCTCATTAAATATATTTATTATGCTTGAAAAGAAAAAATGAACGTAAAGAACCTTTTAGAACATGTTACGTTTTTTTGTATCGATGAAAAATATAACTTTTAAATTTATAATTATATGTCAGAATACATAAAGTAATATTGAAATATGTAACTCAATTATTTATTTTATCATTATATTGAAGGAATTAAAGTTAATTGATTATAAGTCACATACTATCTTTTTATAATTAAACTAACTCACAAGGGAACATTCCCAGGTGCCCGATCGCTTTTGAGTCGGAACTTTGCGCATCTTGTAGGCCTTGATGAATTATGTCTACCATAGAAAAAGTTCGCGCCCCTAGCTTGTTCCTAGTGAGATATCGAGGTTTTAATGAATTTTCTCTATAAGACGCCACATTTGCAACAAGGTCATATTTTTGAATTTTGATCTGAAACTTTGTCCACATAAACAGCTCAGCTAGACTAGTTTGCATAAAAAATTTCAGAACTTTTGGACAAAGTCTCTCCGAGATATGAAGCTTTCAAAAAATGTATGCTTTATACGCTATCTATGGAAAACGACCTATACGTTGAAAGCTTCATATCTCGGAGAGACTTTATCCAAAAGTTCTGAAATTTTTTATGCAAACTAGTCTAACTGAGGTGTTTATGTAGACAAAATTTCAGATCAAAATTCAAAAATATGACCTTGCTGCAAACGTGGGATCTTATAGAGAAAATTCATTAAAACCTCGATATCTCACTAGGAACAAGCTAGGAGCGCGAACTTTTTTTATGGTAGATATAATTCATCAAGGCCTACAAGATGCGCAAAGTCCCGACTCAAAAGCGATCGGGCACCTGGGAATGTTCCCTTGTCAGTTGATTTAGAGGAAAAAAAAAGAAACTTTGAACATGTTTTATCTTCTCTATCTATAAGTATAGTAATTATAAATATATAGAAAAAACTAAAAACATTATTCTATATATTATAGAATGTAAAAAAAACACAAAAACCAAAGATCTATGGAATACTTTTAAAAAGTCTTTTTTGTACGATATAATTTTGAATCTATTTTTTCTTAGTTTTCTATTTTAATTACAGCTGTGATGTAATCATTATTGTCAATCTTCATAAATAGGTTATCGTGTTTGATTAAAGTGCCGTGCATGACGATTATTTATTTCAGTAGAACTTTTTGACACTAAAAGTATTTCAAAAGAACTTTTATTTATAGCCTATTATTGCAAAATATAAATAGATAATTGAGTAGATTTACTTTAAAAATACAGATGATGTCGAACTAAAATTTCATTTAGGGTAATCCGATTAAGTTTTATATTTCATTATGAATATTGATCCTTTGTTGTTTCTTTTTCTTAGTATTTATAATTGAAAAGAGCTATGCACAGAAATACTGTATTCATAATTATTTATGTCTTAATAACCTTGTGTTTCATTGTATTAGAATAGAAAACGTCCTTAGTAACCTGTTCGAGGTATTTAATGTAGCAAAAGAAGTTGTTTCTTATTAATTGCTTACATAGAGTAAATTAAAATTAAGTGATTGATAAATTTTCCATATGTCTTTTGATTAAATTTATTATATTAAATAATTAACATTTATGTTCGATAGACTCTCATTTATTTATGTTAAATTTAACAGCAACTTTAATACTATACATAATTGTCAAATACTTGAATGCAAGACTTAGCAGGTGATTGAATAATAGAACGAGAAAAATAACAAGACATTTCATTTTCTTTATTAATTAATAATAACAGTAAAGACAAAAGTTTATACGAGCTGGCGCATCAATAAAAATCCGCCATGTCAATTAATGCTATGAGTGGTAAACACCTTTTTTTTTTATAGTTAAAAATATCGTTAATGATGTTCTTCTTGTTTTTTTTCATGCGATACAAATTATGGATAATTCATAAATAGACAATGCACTTATTACTATCCGTTATGTAATGTAAAAAAATTAGTTTTTTGACGTATATATATCGCATCTATAATTCGACAAAAATAAGAAAATTGGTGTATGTAAATTTGATATGTCAAAATATATCTAATTAAGATATATCTTTTAAAATTATATATTACTTTCTAATTTCTCTTTAAACTAAAATATTCATTTAAATCAACATGAATATATCCACTTTTATTATTTAGTTTTTGATATGTTATTATCTTGTATTGAGGTGATCTAAAGTTTACTTTCGTTTAATTATGTAGTAGGAAGATACTTATTTCTATAACCTACTAATACTAAAGCATGTATACAACAAAATAAAATTGATACTCCTTGATATTCAAAAATCATTAGAGATTTTTTTGAACTAGAATGTCGTCGAGATATGTTGGCTAGTCAAATGCATAGAAAGATAAAAGCCGATGTTGATTGTCAATAAGAGCCTTGTTTTTCTTTTTATTATAATATCCAGAATATAATTAATTCTTATGGGTCTTATATCTGCTTTTTGTTTAGAAATTAAATGAGAACATAATGACAGATTTGTCTTTGAGTTTATGTTTAACATTATAATGATTTATGCCATAATTGCCAAATGAATATTTTTGTTTTCATATTTAATGACATCAAATATTACAAAAGAAAGATTCTATTTGCATATATTTTCTTTTCTGAATAATATCTATATTTGATTGGAAAGCATGATATAACACATTTGTGTACTCGGAACATGAATAGAACATTGTAATGTATCATTTTTCTTTATATTAAAGAAATCTTATTCCTATATGTGAAAGTTAACACTGTATTTTTTTTTTGTATCCTTTAAAGATGGTTAATCTCGATGTTCCTATCAATTGACATATGTTACTTAATAATGTATCTAAGCTTACTTTTGCTTCTTATTATTTTTAAGTTATCAAATTGTACTTGAAGATTTCTTATACTATATAATATTTTTATTATAATGAAGATCAGATGTTTTTCATATGATTTAACAATAATATAATGATACTTGATTATATATTTTATACAAACTCATTTTCTTATATTTACATAAACAGATACGATATATATATATATTAAGAATATTTATAAAAACATGCTTTAGATATTACCTTGTCCGGAAAGTCCGTGCAACTCATATACTATAAAACCTTAGGATAACAAGTGCTGCATTTAATCAACGTAATGACCTTCGCTAATAGCCACACATAGCTCGTTGGCAACGTGGAATCGCTAGTGAAGGTCATTAGATTGAATAAGTCCAGTATCTGTTAATCTAAGATTTCATAGTATATCAGTTGCATGAACTTTCCGAACAAGGTAATATTATATAGAAATAAACTTAAGAAGGGTGAAAAGAATAAACGTATGAAAACGTGACATTGATAAAGACTTAGTCACGTAATATTTTTCTGTTTGTTTCTCAAATAGTCAAACGTACTTGTATAAGAATAGTATATAAGCATATGTGTTATTATTTTTCTTCAATAGCAAAATGTTTAAACATATATAAGTAAAAGAGATATTTTTCTTCTTTTGTCTTGCTCATTCTTCAACGTTTTATCATCCTTTGGAATTTGATTCCAAATGTAAGTACGAATATATATAGTTTTTTATTTCGATTTAACCACTGTTTGACTGAAACAAAAAAAAGCTGTCAAAAGATCCGGTGATTAAAAATGTAACATTAACAAATATGAACTTGTTCTTTTAAGAGAAATTGTTGAATTTTAATTATATTATATTCTCGAAATTTATGAAAAGATTTTATTTTGATTGAACATCAAAATCGGAGTAGGAAAACGTTATTTGATTAAATTTTGAGTTGATAAGATCAAAAAAACGAATCGTGCTTAAGTATAGATGCTTCCAACATGTCTCATAACACGCACTTGTGAATATTCTTGTAAACTTATCTAATGCTTCTGTAATAAGAAGCTAATGATCTACCTCATTAAAACGACTATATCATGAGCTAAAAAACATATCCATGCAATTTCTTTTGTAATTTTGTTTTATTGTTGAGAAAATTGAATTTTTCTCTTGTTTCGTGGCAAAATCCGATTAAAGCAAAGTGAAAAATGTGTTCATATTTAGCGATTTTTATTACTATAACTCCATTGTAAACTGAAATAGATAGCATATTCAGTATTAGCATAAGAAACTGCACCAAATCACATATGTTTCCGTAAAAACTGTTTACAATAAAAAAATACACCTGTGATCTATTTTTCTAAAATTTTGCCTTTACCTCGCGACAAGGTCGGTTTTTTGACGAACAAAAAAGCCCTTAAAACATACATGATTTGAGGTAGTGTTTCAAGCTGATTCCGAATATGCTGTCTATTTTATTTTACAATTGAGCTATAATAATAAAAACCGTTAAATATGAACACATTGTTCACTTTTTTTTAATATAATTTTGCCACCGAATAAGAAAAAAACTCAATTTCCTCAACAATAAAACAAAATTACAAAAAGATTGCATTGGCTCATTTCTAGCTCACAGCCTGGCCGCTTAATGAAGCAAAAGTACTAGTTTTTAGCTTTTATTACAAAAATATTAGATAAGTTTACAAGATTATTCACAAGTGCGTGTTATGAGACATGTTAGAAACATCTATATTTGAGCGGGATTTTTTTTTTTGATCTTATCAACTGAAAATCTAATAAAAAATAACGTTTTTCTACTCAGATTTTGATGCTCAAGCAAAATAAAATCTTTTCATAAACTTCGCAGATATAACATAATTAAAATTTAACAATTTTTCTAAAAAACAAAAACAAACGAGTTCATATTTGTTAATGTTACATTTTCAATTATTGAATCTTCTTTTTACAGCTTTTTTTTATTTCAGTCAAATAGTGGTTGAATCGAAATAAAAACTGTATATTCGTGACCAACTTGTCACACTCTATGAAATCAAACATAAATAAATGAGAAAAAAATCCACGAGAATTTCGCATTATGTGTACCTTAAGTAGTTTACTCACTACCGTAGTATATATTGATCTTGATAATTTCTTCAATAAGAGCGTTCATATCAGTCATTAGACATTGAGCAATAGAATCGACATTATTATGTTCATTTATGATAAAGTGTGTGCTTTCTAACTCGAGTTTCTGTAACCTTCGAGAATCATTAGTATCTAGTTTCTTGTATAGATTCATCTTGAAGAAAATATACTCTCTAATTAAATCATAAGAATACTCATGCTGTGCTAGATAGGATAGAAAAAAGAAAAAAGGAAGTCTTATAACAGAATATTTCTCTTCCGAATGAATTAGTATAGCAAGTAAAAGGTGATAAATCAGTTGGATTTACGTATTTTGAAATTATTCTAATATTTAGTAAAGTCATCATGAACTTTCTACTTTTTTTTACTGTTCTAGATAAAGCAATAAAAAAAGAACTTATTGATTAATACTTATATATATATATATATATATATAAAGATGGAGATATATAAAATAATAAATCCTTTATATAAAACAAACTTGTCACAGAAGAATATATGGTTAATGTTAATCATCATATATACAAAGCAGCTGTCAATAATATGAAGATTAGTTTTTCTTCTATTTTCACATGAATATAAAATTCAATGAATATAAAATTCAATGAAATTTATTTAGTATTTTTTTGTTCTATTTTAATCGATATTATTAACCAGAAAAGTGTCTTTTTAAATTCTATATCTATCCGCTTTTAAACTCATAATTATCAATAATTATCAACATAATCTATATATGGTAAATATATTTTTCCAATTAGTTTTATTTTTACACAGAGAAAAGATTTTCTTTTTCTTCTAGAGAAGACATAAGTTTAAGGTTGTATTTTACATCTTTTTTTGACATTAACAAAACTGATAATAAGAACGTCTGTAGTGCAGTTTAGTTATTCATTATTAAATGAAAATGATTCATAAAAAAAAATGACCTAGTTAGTATTTCAAGATATTTCATCACGTTATCTCTAATTAATAAGAGTTTCTAGGATAATTTTTATAAAGTATTTTAATGAGATATATATATTTTTTTTCTATCATTCTCTATATATCCTGCAACGAGAGAACAAAGAAAACTTGAAGTGTGTTACAAATAAAAGAAAAAATGAAAGTCTTCATAAGTTAATATTTTCCTAAATGACATTCTGTATTTATTCTAGACTTTTTTTTCTTTTTTAAATAATGATTCCAATAACAAATTCTTCAATGAATAATTTAACTATTCCATTATCTTATTGTTTTCTTGATCGTTTAAATTTTTTTTTCAATCATATTTATTTATTATTACTTACTGTAATTGGTTCAATTGGTAATACATTTGTTATTATTATTTTTTGTCAACGAGCATTTCGTACAAAAATTGGTTCGATTAATTCAAATATGTCTGTTTATCCATTTTTATTTTATATGGCTATATCAGATACAATGTATTTAATTATATTATTTTGTTTATGGTTATCAAATTATATTAATGTTTTACATCGTCCAGTTATTTGTCAACTTACATTATATTTAACATATGTTTGTAATTTTATTAATGCTTATTATACAATAGCATTTACTGCTCAACGTTTATTTGCAGTTATTAATCCATTTCGTGTATCACATGTTCTTTCATGGTATCGTTCACGATTTTTATCATTATCAATAATAATATTTGCTTGTTTAATATATTCATATTTACCATTTTTAATTGGTATTGTTAATGGAAAATGTTTTTCTCGTCCAGAATTTCGTTGGATAAATAAATATATGGATATAATTGATAGTATTATTGTTTTTCTTATACCATATATTATTATAATAACAATGAATACAATTATTCTTATATCATTACGTCGTATGAAACATGATCAACATGAATTTCTATTTCGAACTCATTCACATTTAAATAGACGACGTGAATTAATACGTCGTAATGCATCACGTAAAATAACAAAATTATTATTAACTATTTCAACATCATATTTAATTATATGTGCACCATATGCATCTATACATACATGGCGTTTATTAAATAATCGTCAACAAAATAAAAATTCACAATTAATTAAACAATTAGAACATTATGCACTTTTTATATATCATATATCATTTGCAATGAATTTTTATATTTATATTGTGTTGGATTCAAAATTTCGTCGTGAATTAAAACGTTTTTTTATAAAATCAAAACAAAATTTTTATCAATGTTCTCGACAAAAGAAATTTGTTGAAAATGACAATCAATTAGAATTAGTAGACAATAATTCTACAACAACAGTTGGATATACATTTCAAGGAAATCTACAAAATGTTAATCATAATCATAATCTTATGAGAAACTCTTGTTGTTGTCATATTCATTTGTAGATAGTAGAACATAACAAAAAAAAAAAACGAAAGAATGTGTTAATAAAATATTCTTAAGAGTAGTTATCTTTTCTTTCTTTATCTATTTTACGTTTGTATATATCTTTAAATGAAAAAGTTCTTATCATTATTTATTATCTATGATCTACGTAGATGGGTATAAGTATTTTTTTTTTAAGTATTTGTTTTATTCTATATTAAATTTATTTTTGATTCATCTAGCATTTGGTGCAAATTATCGGAAAATTTTAGAAATAAACGAAGAAGCAAAGGGTTTGCTAAAATATATTTGATCGAAATCTTGAGACTTTTTTTTTAAGGAATGAATTCAAATAAATTTGAAGGTAATGGAATTCAATTTAAATGCAAAATTATTGGTATGAAAATTACAAAAAAAAAAAGGAAAATTTGAAGATATAATTAGTTTTCATTTGACATAAAGGAATGGAATATTTACCAATTGATCGTGATGAACGCGTATGTCTTGAGTCAATGTTTAAACTTAAAGTTGTTGTACGTGCTCGTGGTGAACATAAACAAAAAATTCAATTAATTTTAACTATGAATGGTATTAAAGTTGTTGATGAACTTACTAAAGTATGAATGAAAACTTTTATTTTATTTTATTTTATGTTTTCTAAATTAAATTACTATTTTATTAGGTTGAAATTGCTAAACATGAACTTGTACGTATATCATTTGTTACTATGGATCCGAGTGATTCACGTGCATTTGGATATATTTATAATACAAGTGATGGTCGTCATCAATTTTGGGCTATTAGAACTGAAAGATCAGCAGTAGTAACAGTTCTTGCATTGAAAGAACTGTTTGAAATAGTTTATCAACGAATTAAGAATTCCGAAAAGACTGAAACACAAACAAATCAAACAATATCTACGTCTGCTTTACCAGATACATCAACTCTTTCAATACAAGTAATGATAAATGAAATCTATTGTATTTATACAAATTTTTTTTCAGCAATCATCATCGACATCTAGTCCTGTTGTTACATCACAGCCACCGATAATATCTGCAGAACCTGTTCCTCAACCAGCACAAGCGTCTAAAGTACGTATGATATTTTATTGTCGGTTTTTTAAATACAAATTAACTAGTAGATGCCTTTGTTTGATGATGTTTGGGGAGATAATCCTTCAACAACGGTTTCACAAACAATGTCAACACCCAAAGTATGTGTAATATTTTATTATCGATCTTTTTAATAAAATTTAGCTAGTAGACACCTTTATTTGATAATATTTGGGGAGGTAGTCCTTCAACAACGGTTTCACAAACAACGTCAACACCCAAAGTATGTGTAATATTTTATTGTCGATCTTTTTAATAAAAGTTAGCTAGTAGACA
>CAJNOL010000084.1:61669-73097 GCA_905250125.1 Rotaria sordida
GTAATATTTTATTGTCGATCTTTTTAATAAAAGTTAGCTAGTAGACACCTTTATTTGATAACGTTTGGGGAGATAGTCCTTCAACAGCTATTCCTCGACCATTAAGAACAGCTCAACAACTGTCAACATCTAATGTCGATCCATGGAATATTAGCGAACCTATGCTACCTACTATACAACCAACTTCTCGTGTAGAAGATGTAAATTTTTAAAATCATTTTTCTTAACTCATAAATAATGATTAACTTTATTTTCAGTCTCTTGCTAATGTATTCAATGTACATACATCGTCATCAACAGTGACTAAAACTACTCAACAATCAGGATCTGCCATAGATACTGATGATTTATTTTTAGTGTTTACTACGAGTGCACCAACGCCTACAGTTAATACCAACGTGTTTGCTCAACCAACTCAACAAACACCTTTTGTTTCTCAACAAACACCTTTTGTTCCTCAACAAGCACCTTTTTTTCCTCAACAAGCACCATTTGTTCCTCAACAACACTTGAATTTTCAAGGTTCGACATCTCTTACACCTAGTTCTCCGTCAATAGCAACAAATCCATTTGGTGATTTTTCTTCAAAATCACCGACAGCTAAAACAGTGCTTTTTACCTCTAATATCACTAACTAGATCAAATGAACATATGCAACAGTAAGTAAATGAAAATATTTCGATATTTTCAAATTAAAATCTTAAATTTTTATCATTTCAGTTGTAAACAAAGGCAAATATCAATGACCAAACAATTTTTGTTGTCTATCGTCGATTTTTGTCTTTGTAAAAGTTATTCATCGTAATTCAGTATCTTTGTTTTCTATCGAGTAGTTAATATTCATAATCTTGAATATTAAAATTGTGATAATATATAAACAGATAGATGCTAAACAAGAACTAATAAACGAATTTTAGTAAAATTATTGTCTTCTTTTGTTGTTAAAAATATGATTTATTTTTTTATTTTAACATTCTTTCAAAATATTTATTTATTATATATTTCTCTACAATTATCACTATTACAAAAAGAGACTTGAAAAAAACTGAAGGAAATCGTTTTCTGCGAAAAACACATCATTTTTCAAAGTATTAGGAAATTTTCTATTTTAATCCTTTTTTAATTCATTGATCATGATGTCGTTTGTCAAGCATCAGCATTTAATCTGGGTTGTCATAATGATTATCGAGTTAAAATTTGTACTATTATGAATGATAATTATCTTTATACAATTCATCATAAACTGGAACATATCGAATATTATATATCATATGATAAACAAACATATTTTTTGATCAAAATGATACTAATTCTGGTTTTCATAAAGCTATTCAAGATACAATTGGCATGTATGCAAGCGATTTTTTTTCTATTTATTTTCTACATCAGAAGTTCTCTGATTAGTTTTATCATCACATTTATTAAAATTAAGTTTTATGGATGACGTAACTATAACTTCATATTATGAAAATCAATTCTTTAATGCATATAGCTTTACAAAAATAGATGTTCTATCATTTGCTTATGTTATTGATAACTATCATTTTGCTCTATTTCGTCATCATATAAATCATCATGATGAACTCAATTCAAAATGATGAATATTATGTAGTCAATATGGTGGAATCATGACACCAATGTTATGAAACCATTAAGAAAATTCCGATCGAGATGCAAAATATCATATGTGAACAAATACGCTTTATCCAAGATATTTTATTTATATATGAAATCGAAAGAGAAATGACCTCAGAATATCGTTTTCGAAAACCTTCATCAAGAACTTGTTTGATTAGTCAGATGCTCAACAATTCGAAAGTTATTGAAAACATATTGATCTGCCTTATATTTTGACGTGAATAATAGCAATAGTACTTTGCAATTAGATAGACCATGTTTATTCATGGTTTTTGTCTAGTTTATCCTTGTTTCTTGGTGTAATCTCGTCAGTTGAATCTGAACATTATCATTTTTCTACAAGCAAAATCACTACTGAATAGTATTCTAACTATTAAATCCATTAAAGTTTCATTTAATTAATAAACTAGACTTTTTCTCTGTGAGAATTATTATTTATTATATTTAGAGTAAATTTTCGAAAACAAAAATTAATCAATTATTATATTAATCGATTTATTTTATATATTATTCGAAACTATTCAAAAATAAAAATGGACGGAAAAGAAAGCTGAGATTAATGGAAATAAAATTCAAATATTTGCTTTATCTTTAACTTGATTTTCTAGATCATTAATCATAAAAGTAATTGGATCAGCTGGTCGATTAAGTACAATTTTTGTTGTCAATGCCTATCAAAATATGAAAATTAATAAATAAATATTTAAACTCAAAAATAAAATTCTACTTTAAGTAAATCATATAATCCATGTCGCATCATATATTTATCAGCTAGAATACTTGGATCTTCATTTTGTATTGTTTTTTGTAAAATAGTATCAATCTCTTCATCGGTTGCTTCTTGTTGTTCTCCATTTGTATTTAAAGTTATTAAACCGAGCATTTGTAAACGTTTACGTTGTTCAGGATGTAAATTATTTATATCAAGTTTTTCTTTTTTTGATTCAATAAAACGATCATTATGTAAAGATTTTACATTTGACCATTCAGTTTTCTGTTCATCTGACATTTCAAAATCTAAAATAGCATAACGTCTAATAAAATCAATACTAAAAAATGAAAGAGAAACTTGATATTTTGTTTTATTTAAAAAAGAAATAGGTTTTATTAATTAACCAGGTGGCCAGTCGAGTTGTCTGCCACCGAGGACATGAATATGAAGATGATAAACACTTTGACATGCATTTCGTCCATTATTAATAACTAAACGATAACCATCATCAGCTAGACCTTGTTTTTTAGCAACTTGTGCAGCAACAATTAACAAATGACCAAGTAACTAAACAAAAAAATAAAATAAAACAATCATTTGAAATGAAATCAAAGAATATCGTGTACTTTTTCATTTGATGATGTACAAGCTGATAATTGTGGGATAGGTTCTTTTGGAATAACTAAAAAATGTGTTGGTGCTTGTTTATTAACATCATGAAATGCTACACACTAAATTTAAAATATTGTCAATTTGATTTTACTTTTACAAAAGAAAAATAAAACCTGATCATCTTCATGAAGTAGATCAACTTTAATTTCTTTTCGCGCAATTTTTCCAAAGATTGTATCTTCTATTGGTTTAGCTGTTTGCGCTTTAACTACTTCATCTGATATTGATTTTTTTGCTGAACAATCTGAAATAGTTCAGTTTTCTATTAATATAGGTTTAATTAATAGATAAACTTACAAGGAGTTGATAATGAAAAATATGCATATGAACTATAACGATGTACAGTTGCTACTGAAGCTAAACTTAAAAGACTTCGTATGACAGTTGACATTTAGAGAAAAATTTTTCTACAACACAAACAATTTAAATATAGTTCATGATCAATATAGAGAGAAAACTTTATTTATTCGAAAGAATAAGCCGACAAAAAAAATCAAAATGTTTAAACAGATGATTGACGATAATTTTTTGTTTGTAAAACTTTTACACCACACATTGTGCAGATACCCAATTTATAAGCACAACCTAAACAAAAAACAAAAATTAATCAAGGAAAATTAATAGAATTAAAGACAAACCTTGACAATAAGTACTTCCTGGTTGATGAATTGTACCTTTACAAACTTTACATTTACTAAATTTTGTTGTATATGGACTGTATCTTAAATAAAAATAAAAATAAATCTTATTCAATTTAAAAAAAACAACTTAAAGAACAAACCGAGTCGATTTTCCGGATAATAATTTATTTTCATTTAATTTTCTACCACCACTTTCTACAAAAGAAATATTAAAATAAAAATAAAGAAGAAGAAATAAATCTACAATTCATACCAACTGTATTACGAGAACCACCTATAAAGAATAAATTTATTTTCAAAAAAATTCTTTAAAATATATAAACATACTTTTCCATACTTCTTGTGTTGCAACAGTACCTATTTTTTTCTTACCTAAAATAAATCATTGTTTTCTTTTTATTTTTAATTTTATCTAAAAAACTTACAATTATCACAAACCATAATGATTTATTTATTTTTTTATTATTATTATCTAGAACAAAAGAAATACATATATATATATATTTATATTGATAAATCTTTCTAATCAGCTAATGGATTCGCATGTATAGTAACACGTTCTATCCGAACATCGGTTTCTGGCCGATAATTTTTTTCATTAACTGGTAATTTTTCTAATTCATCAAGTGTTTCAAAGCCATCAATAACTTTACCAAATACAGTATATTTTCCATCAAGATTTGATTGTTTTCCATATGTAATAAAAAATTGTGAACCATTTGTATTTGCACCTCGACTTGCCATAGAAACAATACCACGTTGACTATGCTAAATAAATTTTTATTAAATGTAAACAAAAAATTGGAAATGAAATAAGAATTAAAATTTTACTTTTAAATTTTGATTGATTTCATCCTAAGTAGAGAAAAATTGGTAGATAAATAAAAAAAAAATTACAAATTAATAATATTTACTGGAAAATATTCACCCCAAATACTTTGACCACATTTACCCGTTCCAGATGGATCACCAGTTTGAATCATATAACCTTTAACATTTCGATGAAAAAGACAATTATCATAATAATTACTTGCACATAAAGCTAGGAAATTCTAAATTTATTTTAATATAATAAGATATTTTGTTTATTTATTTGAATGACTTACTTCACATGCTTTTGGACATTGATCACAATAAAGTTCAATTTTAATATCACCTAAATCAGTATGTAAGGTAACTGACATCTACAAAGCAAGAAAATCAAGAATCATAAAATAATCTTTTAGATTTTAGAGAAAACAAAACGAATTTCTGTATGCTCATCATCTAGCGTGAATAGACCAAAAAAAAAAACACTATTTTACAACAATTTTACATCATATTCTATTGTTCATGTTAATTCGGGATCTGTATTAATAGATATTGCATTATGTTCCATTTCATCTTTTTTCTGTCGACGATATTCACAGTGAAAAAATGAAATAAAACAAATAACAAGAATAACCGAAATTACAGCCAAGATATACACAGGAACTAAAACAAAAACAAAAAAAAAGTTTGAAAAATCTTCAAATAAAATATATATTCAAATACTAGAATAATCTCGAATATCATTAAGTTTCATATCTTCAGCTTCACATTGTTGAATACTCATTTGATGAGCCGATGGTGAACGTGTAAAGCTTGGTAAAATAATAATAGCAATAATGCTTCCCAATTGACTAAATAAAATTAAAATCTTTTATTTATACAAATATTAACAATAGATTTCCTTATGGCTTACCTAGCAACCAAAAAAATACCCGAAACAGTAGCTTCTGGTACTGGATGAGTTCTAAAATAATTGATAACTATATCATTTCATAAAAGTCAAAATATAGATACACCTACGTTTCAATACTTAGATCCAGACTTAATGGAAGTACCGGTGCATTAGTTAAACCAGCTATTGCAAAAACAATATAAAGCCCATAAGATTTTACTTCATTGATGATGAACTACTTATCAATAAAAAATTTTATAAATTAATTTTTAATATTCTCTACGTACCAAACCAATACAAATTAGTGAAATAACTCCAAAAGAATATAAAATCTTTGTTAATTCTTCCAATTTTTTTGTTTTATCTGCTATAATTCCCATAACAATACATCCAATAAGACCAAATATAATAAAACAACCAATACATAAACCTACAGCAATATCATTATAACCAAATGGACACATTATTTGTTGTAATAATGTTGAAAGTGTATTATTATTTGATAAACCAAATCCGACAGTAAAAAATAAAATTAAATAAGATTTTGATGTTAAAAGCTGAATATAAAAATCAACAAAAATATTTCATTCTCTTCTTTTTTCTCAATAAAATAAAACAAAACTAAATCATACTTTTTTAAAAACGAATTTATATGGACTTTTTACATCAAGTGAAGATAAACATGATGGTGTTGGTGGTTGTGATGATCGAACAGTTAATGATAAAACTGCTGCAAGAAAAGCTGGTATCAACGATAGATAAAGCTAAATAAAATCAATTTAAACAAAACAAAAAACACTAAAATTAAAATGGACTACAAAAGTTTAAGACATTTTTTTTTTACTTCGATATTTTCTATCAAAAGAAAGCAGATAAAAGACATGGTATATAAAATTACAGTCACGATTCACATAAACCATATACTCTTGATCTAATTGATTGTAACGTGCAGAAAAAGAACAATTTTTTTTTCTAGTAGGTTAAAATTTAAGATACTTTTAGTATTTTGGTGATTATATCATTATCGAAAATAAAGAGACAATTTTCAAACATATATCATTAGATGCAGAATTGGACGGGCTATATTTTTGTATGAAAAACTTATTAAATTATTACAAGTAATAATTTAAATTTATTAATTACTAATTAGAAAAGTATTTTGTTAGAAATTTGGATCTTCAAGTATACTGTTAGGAAAAGCATTGACAACTGAATAACACTGTACTTTTATTTTTCAATAATTCTTTATAATAGGGTTTGTTTAAATATTGATTAAAATTAAATTAATAATTATAAGAAAAGTGATCTCTAAACATAGACATGAGAACTTTAAAAAATAGTGCATTTTATAAAGCAGATTTTGTTTACAGTGTTGAAGATCTAAATTTATGAGAAAAAAAAATTTCTCGAGTTAGTAATTAATAGTATTAAATTATTATAACTATAGTCCTTTGGTTTCAAAGTTAGGTCGACGAATGGTCTGTTTAATCATTTCTCCTGAAATGAATTTTTATTATTTGACCATCATACTTGAATATTTGCTAGAGAACATTATAGATTATATAATGGTATTATATGAGAAACAACAGATCATCGAGCTGGATTAAAGAAAAGTTTCAAAGATAATATGTGTGCAAAAAAAATGTGATATATAAAGCCTTTCAAATTTATATATTTCACATAGAAGACAACGAGTTTATACAGAAAAGTAATATTTTGAATATCCATCAAACACTGAAATCATCAAGCTCACAAGTGTTGCTTTCGATATTTGTATTTAATAAAAGTGATTCAAAATTATCATGGTCTTCTTTTTTGTCGACTTTTCCATACTTCTTTATATTCTTAATATGATCTATAAGTTCCTTAACATCATCACTAGTAAACATTTGGTTTGTAAATCAATCTTCATTTTTATAATTATACGAATAAAAACAATTAATTAAATTGCTACTGGCAAATAATAGTTAAATATTGAAACAAGAAAAATATAAATACGTAATAGTGATATGGAAAAAAAAGTCAAGATAAGACAAGTATCATGGATGCATAAGTCATTACTTCTATTCATTGATAACTGTTGCCTTTGAAAATAAGACTAATTCTAACAGATCGTGGCTTCTATATGACCATAGAGTCATAACACATAATGAATAACTTTTACTGAATACAAAAACAAACAGAGAAAAGCAAATAACATCAAAATTTCAATCGAAATTTGAGACCAAAGGACTATAATAATTCTTCAACATACTTTTACACTAAAATGTATCCTATTGAATTCTCTATCTAATGATATATTTTTGAAAATTGTCTCTATTTTTGCATAACGATATGATCGCTAAAATACTAAAAGTATCTTAAACATTTACCTACTAGAGAAAAATCAAAATATCGTTTTTTTTTGTTCTTCATGCTATAACCAATTCGATCTAGAACAGATGATTTATGTAGATTTTGACTATAACTTTATAGATCAATCAAAATTCTCGTAGAAAACACCGAAGTAAACGATGTTTTAAACTTTTGCAGCTCATTTTAAATAGAAAATACTCACTAATAAAGGTATTTTATCTTCATGTGAAACAATAATTGGTGGTAGAACAGTTCCAACAAAAACACCAAAAAAATTAGCTAAAAAAAAATAAGAAGTTTATAAATAATAATTTAAATCTTATAATTTTGGTTTTTTTCTTACCTGCAAAACAAAGACTAGTAGCTAATGTTCGTTGACTTTCTGGAAACCACGAAAAAGAAAATTTAGCTGGAATAAATAATGTAAATGTTTGTGCAAATGCACAAATAAATTGTCCTATTTTAATTAAAATTATTATTAAAAAAAGAAAATCACCGAACTATATGTATGAAAAAAAAAGATTTACTTACCAATAAAAACAATTGAATATCGACTTTTAATTGATACAAATCCCCATGTACTTATGACACGAAAACATGCACCAGTTAAATTTAACCAAACACCAGTTAAAATCTTCAAAAAAAAAAAACTCTCACTTTTTATTTTAATTTCTTTTTTGTTTTTAAAGATTTACTCCAAATCGAATACCAAATCGATCAATAGCCCATGTTGATGGTAATGTAAAAATACTACAAACCACCATAAATATTAATGAAAGCCAATTAATATCTCCATATGAAACATTAAAATAATTTTTTGCTAAATTAGCAATTGAAGCAAAATTAATCCACAACTAAATAAAAGCATACTGCATCAATAAAAACAAAAAAAAAGAAAACCAAAATCTTACGATAGCATTTGACATATTGGCTAGACATATACATATTAAATAAAGCCATCGTCGTCTGTAGACTTTAAATTCAGTCGGTGTCTCACCTATCGTTGGCGAAGGAGAAATTTCATTATCAATAGCGCCGTACATCTAGAAATTG
Source organism: Rotaria sordida (assembly GCA_905250125.1). Classification (NCBI taxonomy): domain Eukaryota; kingdom Metazoa; phylum Rotifera; class Eurotatoria; order Philodinida; family Philodinidae; genus Rotaria; species Rotaria sordida. The sequence goes on from CAJNOL010000084.1 coordinate 70,443, forward strand.
CGCAATCATAATGAAATAATAGTAATAATGTTTTTTTTTTGTTTTCTGTTTCGCAATTTCATTACTAAAGAATATGATCGATACTACTAAACTACTCTTGCCTTTATCAGATACGAAAAAGAATATTGTATTATTACTTAATGGATGTTTTAATCCAATACATAATAATCATATTCGTTTATTAGAATTAGCACGCGAACATTTAAATTCATTAGATATTTATCATGTTATTGGTGGTTATATTTCACCAACTCATGATGATAGTATTCTAAGAAAAATATCTGTTCTTCATACAACATGGCAAAATCGTCTCGAAATATGTTGTTTAGCTGTTCATGATTCATCATGGATTATGGTTGATCGATGGCAAATATCTCAAGAGAAAAATCATGGTGCACAACAATCTAAACAACATTTAAGTGATTTTCTAAAGAAAATGTATCCTTCCATTGAAGTTGTATCCATATGTGGTGGTGATGCATTACCAAAACTGAAATCAACATTTAAAAAAGAACTTGTTATATGTATAATTAATCGACCAATAGATGATTTTGATTTTAATCAATGGTTTCAATCATCAACAATAAAACCTTATCATAATAATATTATTGTTCTATATGATAATGAATGTATAAAAAATATAAGTAGTACTTATATTCGTCAACAAATAAGTAAAAATCTTTATGATACTCTTATTGATATTCTTCATCCATCAGCACTTAATTATCATCATGAACATAATATTAATTATCGTCGATCAAATGAAACAATTCTTTGGTCAGATTTTGATGATAATGAAACTATTGAACTTGGTCATGGTCGATGTGCTACTGTTTATGCTAAACAATATAAAAAGCAACAAGTTGCTGTTAAAGTTATTCGTGAACGTAAACAATTTGAACATGAATCAAAAATTTTAACATTATTAGTTAATGATTCATCTTATCATATAAATATAATTCGAATATTTGGAATAGGTGATCAATTTTGTGTTATGGAAAAATGTGATATTGATCTCCTTTCATATATTAAATTAAATCGAACATCAATAAATCAAACATTACGAACCATTTTTCCAAATCAACAATGGTTTCAATTAATTGAACAAATGCTTTCCGGTTTTATTCATCTTATTTCACTTGGAATTCTTCATCGTGATATAAAAACAGATAATATTCTTTTATCAAATATGATTGTTAAAATATCAGATTTTAGTGTATCAATTAATGAAAATTCAATAACAAAAATGCCATTAAGAGGATCCATACGTCATTATGCACCAGAAGCTATTGAAGATAAAAAAGTTTATACAGAAAAAGCTGATATTTATATGTTTGGATGTTTACTTTATGAAATAGTTCATGGTGGCGAACGTATTTGGAGTGAAAAATCTACACACGATGTTGTTCAACAACGTTTAAATGGTGAAAAACCAATATTTTCTGTACAATCTGAACCATGGTATATTGATATAGTTGTACATGATTGTTGGGGAATGGATCCTAATCAACGACCAACATTTGAACAATTACTAGAAAAAACTCGTTCGAAACAATAATAAGAAAAGAATCAGATGAGAGCTATGATGCACCAATGACAGATTATTATATACTAAAAAGACAAATATTTACTGACATCTTTCGTAAATAACGCATTGCAAATTTTTCTTATTAAAATAAAAATTTCAGTGAAGTTTTTCAGAAGAATTTACATAGGAGATATTATTCAATTCATTAGAAAAAAAAATTATGTTCGCAATGAAAATAAATAAAAAAATATTCGAGATTATTAACCGTCAATTCCAGTTTCAATATTCATTTACTCAATAAAATTATTCGAAGATCTATTGATGAAAACTGAATCAGCAATTCGTCAATAATCTGATATGTTTTTTTTTAAATGTCACATAATGATTTGAAGACAATAATCTTGATTTATCGTTCATGCAATGGCGAATTTAGAAGAGAAGGGGGAAGTACCGTGCGCATTTTTCGCATAGCAGGTGGAGCATGTGATCTTCTTGATTGGAAACGGATTTCTTTGCTCAGAAATTATTGTATATGATGTAGAACTGTATTTTTAAGAAAAAAAAACAGTTTTTTTTTTGTAGGAAAAAATTTTTTCGACGAAAAATGTCTGAGAAGGCTCTTGCTCTTATTTTTTTTGAGAAAATTTTTTTCTTATATATCATTCGATGCAGTCCAATGCCCTTATTACAAATAGACTATTTTTATCAATTAAATATTTTTCCAAAGCTAGAAAAATACCTAAAAACCTAGGTTTTTTTGAAAACCCATTGTGCAGTTCAGGAATGCTTGAGCTAACAGAAATTAGCGACATTTGGTAGAAGAACATTCTGACAAAATTTGGAAAAGTTTGGAGACCGAATGTGAGTGAGTTGCTCATTTCATGTGGCTAGCCGTTCGGACGACGCCGTAAGAAAAAATATATTCTTCTCGCAGAAGTTAGACGTGCAAATTAAAAAATATTTTTTACTATTGTATAGAACAGAGATGAGCACAGGACAAGATTTTTCGTCCTGTCCTGCCCTGTCCTGCTAGCTGGTGCTGTCCTGGCGGGCGGCAGGACAGGACCAAAACCAAAACTGCGTCCTGTCCTGTTTTGTCCTGTTGACAATCTCTGTCCTGGCGGGCG
>CAJNOL010000084.1:73107-102085 GCA_905250125.1 Rotaria sordida
TGGCGGGCGGCAGGACAGGACAAAAATCAAAATCGCGTCCTGTCCTGCAGGACAGGACAGGACAGGACACAAGGACACCAGGACCGTCCTGTCCTGTGCTCATCTCTGGTATAGAACTCGGCTTGGAGATTTAGAAAATGTACTTGATTTGTCTGATATCAATTTTCCTGATGGCATCACAAATTTCAGGCTAATTTTTGGACAACTGGTTTTTTAGTTTCTTTGAGGCTTGTAATGAAGTGATTCATACCATTAGATAGATTATATATCGAAGTATATTTCCCTATACGTAAATCTTCAAAAAGTGCGATTTTCATCTTTAGCCAAATGTCCGCCTAAATGAACATGGCTGGGAGAAGAACGCTGAGGTGATCCACCCTTCGTTTCGAACTACTTTTCTGTTTTTCTGAACAGAAAATGCCAAAAAACGAGCTGATACGACCTCTAATTTGATTTGAAAACATGTTTTGTGACTATGATCGTTCCCCGTTTAAAAAAATCCTAGATCCGTCACTACTTCCATACATATTTGCTTAATTCTTCGATGGATTTCACAAATATGATATCATACTCTTTCTAAAGTTTTCTTTTTTTTATTTCCATGATTTTCCAATGAAAATTTTCGATCATTACGAAGACAATTAGCTGTAGATTATTGTGCACAATATGTTTTTGTTCACCAGTTTTGAAATTGCAATTTTTTTGAACGAAGATTTTGTTTCATGAGAATATTCTTCTTTGTTAAAATACCAAACGTGATCATTTTTGTTATGCTAATATTTCTAACTTTTGATATACAGCAACAATTTTTTGGTAGTGTGAAAGAAACTTTCAAATAGATGCAATAAATCCAGAACACATGTTTCCCAAGATACATCCGTTCGTTGTCAACAAGGATAATAACAAGATTTCTTTATTGTTTCTTTTTTTATAACAAAGTTTTTTAAAGCACAGTTTAAAAGAAGTGTTGAAGTATAGAAGAAGAATTTTTAGAATCTCTATAGAGTTCGACTAGTTCCAAAAATTGCCTGGAACTGCGATTCCGATTCGGTTGCCAAAATATCACACGGAACTTAAACCGTTAAATCATCAACTAGATACGAAAATTTTAAATCTTTTTAAACAAATTTTCACTATTGAGCTGTGAAGATTAAAGTCATCACATATTTCAGTGCTTAAAGACAGATACTGTAGTATTGCCGCTCTCTTCTCATACACCACGACAAGCATACTCTCAATATCAAAGTTCACTACAGGATTAGTATGAAATACAGTTGAATTTAAGATAGCTGCCATTTGTTCTTCGTTTATGCTGACTATAATATAAAAGGATTATCATCCTTTATCAATGGCATGCATTAAGAGTAATTAGGAACACAAAAAATAAACTCATGTTAGTGAATTCTTTCTTTGAGAATGCTAGCAGTTCTGTCGCATTTCACATGTCCATCTCACACGGATTGTGTTGACAGCTTTTTTAAAATTGTCTTTAACTAAATTGCACATACACTATCGATAGAAATGAACTGTTTGATAGTGATTCAAACATCATTATGATTGATAATATTATTCAAAATAGTCAAGAAATATTTCAATATGCCAATATCTGAATATCATGTATTAAATGTTCAATTGTGAATGACATTTATCCCAATAGGTAACGAAATGTTTGACATTAGCTTTTTGAATATCATTATCAAATGATGCTGGACGCATTTTAATCAATGAATTAATAGTAACTTCAGCTGAACAAGTCCATCGAACAGCTAAATAGCAAGCAATAAAAATAGCTAAAGTACCTTGACCTCTTATCGATTGAATGAGAACTGGTTCGTCATGATCTCGTGCTGCTAACACAAGATTAATAAAATCAATAATCTGTTCAAATGTTGGATAACAAAGTTCAGCTATTGAGAAACACACATGCTTGAATAAACTGCTATTCGGTAGAATATCAGTATCAATATTGACTATTAGATGAATTCCATGTGAGCGAAGATATTGCATATGAGGATGATGAAATGGTTGAGCGCTTGCAGCGAGAATATGATCTTCGATCCAAGAAAAATAAGGTGGCATTGAATCATGAATTAGATTACAATTTATGTAATTATTCATAGACTCTATTCGATTCACATAGAAAGAACTTTGAATGTTCATAGCAACCGATACAATTTTTTCTTTCATATTTAATATTTTAATGCTTTTTTCTGTAAAATCTACCGACAAAAACTATAGAATAATAAATCCCGAAGCAAGTGGAAAAATGAATCCACGCTCTCTTCGAATAAATGAGACGTGGCCGGATTCCGTGAACTCTGAACTCCTGGAATTCACGGAATTCAAGGAACTTCTGCAACTCACAGAACTCACAAGACCCATGGAACTTACAGAACTCGCGAAACCTTACGAATTCACGGCGTTTACAGAAGTCACAGAACCCTAGGAGCTCACGGAACTCACATAAAACAACTAACTTGAGAAACGCGGGGTCTGTGTGGATGTCAGTCGGTTTTGATCTAATCTTTATCTGAACCCACATAAGCTCCCTAAAACTACACATCGATACTCACAGGCACACGCTTAAACAACCCCGCGCACACTCACTATGGCATACACAGCCAGATCCACTCACAAACCCACATCCACATCCCATGGTCACAGTCACATAGACATGTATACTCTGAAAAACGGTAGATCTGCAGAATCTTGTAACCCTCTAAAAGTTTCTGTGTTTTACTAATCGATGAGACCTCTCGAAAAAAGGTTCTGGACAAACAAAGACGGTTCTGACATGCTCTTCGAGTCGTTCTTTCTTGTCCAGAACCATTCTTCTGGTGTAACTCATCAGATAAAACACAATCTCTTAGAGCCTAACAAAGCTCTTCACACTTCTTTTATGGTTATCGGAGCACCCAGGCACACCCAGACGTTACACCCACCCCAGCACTACCGGGCCAATATCAATACACTCATACACAGCTCACTCTAGATGTGGGTAAGAGTTTGGCATGTGACACTAATTCAAATCCGTGCTTAGATCAACACGCACGCCCACACTCATATATTCACACCCGCATCTACGCTCACATACTTACATCCACACTCCACAGTCACACTCCACACCTACATTCACACGTTGGTTTCAAGAGTTCCTATGACTCCGTGAATTTCATGGGTTCCATAGTTACCTGAATTATTTAGCTCATAACCTATTTTAGAGTTTCGAAAAGTTCTAGGAGTTCAGAATTCACGGAATCCAGCTACTGCCGGTTAAATTCGGTCTAGAGTAAAGATTTTTCATCTACAAAATTTCGAGCTTACCTTTCTGGATTATTTTTAATCGACTGTTAGAAATGCTCGGTCGCTAGTAGTTTCCAGTTCGTTCTTTCGATAGAAACAAATAATGCTCATCGATGCGATTTACTTGAACTCCATGTGAATGTTCAATTGGGTATGGGTGGATATGGATGTAGATGTATTAGTGTTGGTTAGGCATGCCAGTTTAGGGTTCTATTCTTAGGAAATCGGAACCCGGTGCGGGCTGCCGTTCATAGGAATCTGTGAATATATGGTGACTTACCACAAAACGAAAGAGTAGATATGCCTAAACATCTCATGATATTGGAAAAGGCGTAGAAACATATTCCCAAATGGACTCCCATTCCATAGTAATGGAATCTCGAGGAACGTGAACCCTGACCATTCCTCGTATTGATGTGGATATGGTTCTCCCTATGGATTTTAAGAAAGATATATCCATGCGTCATACGCGCGCAGATACACAACAACCCATACCCTTATGAATATTTATTTTTAGCAAACAGTGCTTGGTAGTGGCAGGCACATTCGTCGCTTCCCAATATCATTCTGCTATCAATCATTCTGCCCAGATGCTTGAAATTCTCATGTTACTATATACCTCTTTTTCGAGGAAAAAGAATGCTGTGATAGATTGATAAAGATAAGAACATACGGAGTTTAAATATGAGATGGATATGATGGTAGTTCTACATATCATGTTTTCATCGCAATGTGCTTTCTTTTTTCTCTGGCTGCTTTGCCTGAGCACTGGTAGAATTCAGGCAGACTTATCAACATGTGATAACATTCTAGATCTCATCATTATTCTGGACTCGTCCGGCAGTGTAACTGTACCCGACTTTGCTAGGGCAGTTGAAGCGATGAAAAGTCTGGCGTCATCCTTGAAGATTGGACCAAAAAAGGTGATGGTCACAGTGAGTAATTACTCAACCGACGTTCAAGTACCTATTACATTTGCCGATATGAAACTATCAACATTTTCAATTCAATGGCTGATGAATAAGATCGATACGCTTCAACGTTTGGGAAGTAGCACTGACACAGCCAAAGCTCTCCTGGAAGCGAAGACAGTATGTGATGCTACGTGTCGGCCTCTAAATGAAGGAGTTGCTCGATCAATAGTCGTTTTCACTGACGGAAAGAACGATAAGCCGCCAGAAACAAAAAAACAGGCAGAGATTTTGAGAAATTCGACGCAAGCAAACATTTATGCTGTTGGAATTGGTGAATACAACTTAAAAGAACTCAAAGAGATTGCTCCTGATCCTTCTTATGTCTTAACGCTGACTAACTACCAACAACTAATTGTATCAATAACCAAATCACTAACGAAACGTGTATGATGCCTGCCTTTGTCGCACCCAATGTGAAAGTGGATACAGAAGTGCCGGCCAATACGTATCGCTATTACCGCATTGACACAAGTATGCTGAGAGCAAGAGAAGGCGGCTTCTTTGAATTGACGGTAAGCTTTACTACCGAATTGGCGATGATTAATAAACATATGCAATCTTCTAGACAAACATACGAAAGGGCAGCACTCGCATGTTCACTTCGGCGACCAACATGAACCCTCAAGCTGGCTCAAGTCGTGAAGTTTCGTCCAAATCGAGAGGAATAGGACAACACTACCTTGAGTTCATTAAGCCTGGAACGTCAAAATACTACTTCAGTGTTCTCGGTATCGATCCAGTCAATGAGCTCGACTTTACACCACGAATTCTTGATCTGTCTGGCAGTATCATTGGATAGAGAATTTTCACATGTCTTCTCTTTTTTTGCATCTCTTTCGAATTATATTTAAGAATTGAAAGAATAATATGGCTTTAGCATTTACTTGATAGAATTAAAATAACAAGCAACCAGACGTATGGTATTTGCTAATAGTTTCTGAGCATTTCTCTGTCGATGTATTATGAGAGATAACTTTGCACATCTACTTAAGCGAGAGTCTACAATGACACTATCACCAATGAACTTCGCAAAATTTTAGATTTCGACTATTCTTCTATCATTCAACCAAATCATGTCTGAAAAGTTGCCGGTAAAATTAAAAGATGTATCAGGAGTTCCAAATAAGATAATGACAACATCTGACTGTTCCTCTTCCCCTCTCCCACCCTACAGTGGACAGCAAGGCGATTAAATCGATTTCTGAGATCTCAACCTATATTGTAGCTGGCATTAAAGTTGCTATGTATCTGTGTTTAAGTGCACCTCGGATTCTGATTGGAAGCCATTAATCGTCTTGAAACAGTTCCCGCAAAGTAGGTAAAACAGGTAAACATCATTGATGGGGCTCTACACATAAAATGCATGTTTCAAATTGAAGTTCTTATTATATTCATTAGATATTAACAGTTGCAGTTCATCTTATCGATTACAAGTCAGTACAATAGTATAAAAAATTGATTGAAGTCAGGCTGAAGTTAGTTATATGAAGATTTTCACCAGGACTATTGCGGAATAAAATCCATATTATAATCGATTATAATCAAAATTACTAACCCGATTAGGTACATAGAATTTTGAAAGTTTAATCGATTGCGATCGTTAAAATTTCTCATTGGGGTGTAACATAAAAAACGTTTGCCCAAAAATCAAATCATCGCCATCTTCTTGAGACGTAAAGTCGATATAGATATCATTTACGAGTTTCAGAGTGCTATCAATTTCAATTTCATATTTGCACTTGTACCGCAGCTGTTAGATATTACATAAATAAGTATATTCATGATGTATGTGTTCTCTTTAAATAAAAATTATATAGGTTAGTTCATTATCTAAATTTTGTAAAAAAACAAAAACAAATATTATTATTCTTTAAAACCAATCAAACCTTTATTGTTTCAAAATAATCTTTTATTTTGTGAAAAGACTATTTACAATGACATACGTAATATTCTGCTGATTTATTATTAATTATTATAATCATAGTATAACAACAAGTATGAATACATCAAAATAAACATCTTTTAAATAATGAAGTGTGATGTAAAGCATACCAAGTAACTTTTAATGTATTATCTGATATTAAAATTATTTTTGTACGAATAAATTGCGCATCAGTATAGCCTGTATGTGCAACTAAAAAATATAAAAATAAAAAATAACCTTTTTTTTCTTTCATTATAAGATTTCGTACTTTGTCCAATGCCTGCATAACATATCGGAGAATTTGAATCAACTTCAATAGCATGTGTAGCAGCAAAAGAAATTTTACTATGTGGTACATTAGGATCTCCAGAAATTTTTCTAGCAACTAATGCATTCGGTACAATTTCCGCATCTTTTGATGTACCATCAATGGTTGTTGGACATGTAAAATCATGACAAAGCTCAACATAAAGCAATTCAAGACCATGACCACCATACGAACCTACCCAAAGTCCATGAAAACGTGATAACGGATGATTGTTATCATCTGTTCTTGGTTGTGAAATTGAAAGAGGATGATAAACAATTGATAAATTATCCGAACAATGTCTTGTAAAATAGATATCATGTCCTTCCGGACTATCCATAGAATTATGATCATGTTCAATTAACGATGATCGTTCATTGACTGGCAATGCTTCTTGTGATAAACCAAAATATTGTTGATTTGAATCAAAATTTTTTATCCATGGTAATTCTTGATGAGGTGTATTACATTGATGACAAAATATTTGATGAGATTTACAATCAATAGTAAATAATTTCATTTTTGTATAGACAGGTTTTAAAAATGATTCATCGGTTTCATCATCATCATCATCATCATCATCATCAAAAAAGAAGTGTGGTGCATCAAAAGAACCATTGGTTACTTTAATCTTTTCACCAATAATAGTTTCATCTGATATATTCAAATGAATATTAATAAGACCACCATAATATTTTTCATTTGATTTCCAATAACCAAGATATCGACCGTATGGTACGAGAATTTTTGTAAATAAACTTCAAGAAAAATATTCAATAATTTAAATTTTATGTTTTTAATTTTTGAATAAAAATATTCTTACTCATAAAAACTTTGTTCAATTTCATCTAACGGAAATTTTATATTATATAATTGATAGCATAGTCGTTTCCATATGCGATCATCACGTGATACAGATAAAAACAATGAAGAAATTCGGGAAAATGAACATAAATCTTTTGGTGAATCAAGATGACTAGCTATTGAAAAGAGAAGTTCATATGGTAACTTATCCATCTATAAAAACAAAATCCAGAAAATAAAATTAATTGCTCTTTTATTTCATCAATAAAATATAATAAAAATAAAAATTCAATAAAATATTGCACATAAAAAACAAAGTTTAATGTTGACGTCGTCGTTTATATTTGCATTTAAAAGAAGCAAAATAAAAAAGTGTTACGATAACCATTATAAATGCCATTGTATAAAGAGGAACTAAATCAAAAGAACAATAGTTTTTTTTATTTTAGATGATTAAATAAACAAAATGTTTTACTTGAATAATTTAATATTGCTATTTTATCTTTCATATCTTTTGAACATGTTTCAATTAACATTTCATACTCATTAAGTTGACGACCAAGTTTTGGAAAAATAACCACCATCAGAATTCCCATAATTTGACTATAAATTATCAATTATTTGAATATTAAAATAAACATATCGTGCTAATCACTATTATATCTCCAAGACTTTATCAATACGATCGGTTATCTTGACAAAAAAAAGTATTTTAGAGCTAGAATATCAAGAGAACGGTGTCAAAACTCGATAGAGTTCATCTTCAAACTTTTAATATCGATTGATTTTAATACTTTTTCCTTGGAATGACTTTCTACAAGAAATATGATTAGATTCCAACTCAACTAAATACAAAGTTTTTTTTTTTCTTAGTAGATATGCATTTCTGACGCTGTATTAAAATCGAATTCAAAAAGCATATCATGTTCGTATTTATCCGTACACAATAACCACAAAGATATACTAAATCTTTCGCTGCTTTGGAAAATCGATGTGCCGGACATAGTAGAAGATTCCTCTTAATTAATTAATGTCTTAGAAAATTGGAACTTTAATTAGTATATTTATATCGTAATATGCCTAGTTTACAGGATTTTCTACAAGACTGAGGTCAATATCATTCTAAGGTTTTAAAATTCTAAAAATCTCTTCGGAAACCCACGAAATCATTTTTTAGTTTTTTGAAAAACTATGAAAATAAATCCGACATAATAGAAGGCCCAACATATTCTATTGCGGGGAGAGGTTTAGAATAGTTCGAAATATTAAGCTCAAAGATGTACCCTTAGAAATGCAATTTGCAGCTGTCTCATATCAGTTTCAATCTTAAGAACTTTAGAAAAAATCATTCCTATGAACTGATCTATTCCAAAACTTCTTTTGATAGGAAATGATGTATTTAAAAAATTATCTTAGATAGTTTTCTCTGAACTTTTCAGCTTAAACTAATATCTATCTAAGAACGAATGATATTCAATTTAATTGTCTCTATTAAAAACTATAGTCTTTATATGCTGAAGTCTTGATAACGGCAGATAATATTCTAAATATGTATAAGTTTTTCAACAATTTATTTCTTTACCTAGACATCACATTAATTCCAATAGCAGTTGCTTCCGGTATAGGATAGACACATTCAAGACTTAGATCCATTGATATAGGTGATAAAGGTATTGATACAAAACCAACAAAAGCAAATGCAAAATAAACTAAATATCTCCATACTCGATTAATAATAAACTAAAATATTAAATTTTATAAAATTCTATTAGATAAAAAAAATTTTCATACCAAACCAAGAATAATATAAGCAACTGAACTTGCTGTATATAATATTTTCGAAATTTCTTCTAATTTTCCAGTTTTATCAGCAAAATAACCAGATATTAATGAACCTAAACTTCCTGCTCCAATAAACCATCCTAAACAAATTCCAACAGTTACATTATCATAACCAAATGGACACATCATTTGTTGAACCAATGTTGAAAGTGCATTAAAACATCCAATTGCAATTCCACAACCAATAAATAAAACAACATAAGATTTTGATCGATAAAGCTAAAGATAGAAAATATTATAAATTATTTTTCATTTTTACTTTCCTACTCTTTTTAATGATAATATAAATGGTTGTTGTGTATGAACAACTGCTTTACATGATGGTGTAGGTGGTTGTGATGATCGAATTCCAAGACAAAGTATACCAGCTAATATAGCCGGTATTACACTTAAATATAACTGAAGAAAAAAATAACAAGAATTTATAGGAAATAGATAAAGATTATAAACAAACCAATAATGGAATTTTGCTCATATCGGGTACGATAATTGGTGAAAGAATACTACCGATAAGAATACCAAAAAAGTTACCTAAAAACAGAAATGAAAGGACTCCATCGAATTTGATGATCTATCTTGAATTAGAATACCATATATGCAGTTTTGTAGAGCGATTTACGGCGTATTGAATGGTATATAAGAACTCAAATTTTCATGTTCTGTGGATTCATATACTGATTATAATCCTTGAAGAATATATATGGTACTCAAAGACACTGTGGTTTCTAAGATAAACTTATGCAAATTTTATTTTTAAACTCAATTCGATACAATTATAGGTGTTTGTCAATTTTCTATAATCAATAGTTTTCCTCATTGCTTTCTTCATACTTAAAAATGATCCCTTTTCTTAAGTTTAGGTCATTTCGTGACTATATAGTATTTCAATGTGCTCAATCTTGTGCCACAAAACAACTAAGTACCAACGTGAAAGTTTCTCAAAAATTGAACACTATCGAGCTCTATGTGTTTCACAGATAACGTCTTCCAGAACAACCAAGACTTACTGTCAACTCACAAGATTGTCTAATGGAATAGCCTATTTTTGTATATGAAGGAACCAGCACATTGACGATAGTTTAACAATACTCAACGATCCTATTAAAAATTTTTATGCACTACTAACCAGCACATCACCCCTGATTTACTGATACAAACTATTACTCCTTCATATAGGAAAAAAGCTGTTTAGTCTCTAGACATCTAAAGTGTGCTACGGGAATATAGTTACATGGATGAAGTCTGCTATCTTTATTATTTCTTTTTCACATTTTTTTATTCAGAGTATCTAGGTTTGATTTATACATGAAACGTTAGAAGAATCTATAAATATCTTATGTTCATTTCAAAAATAAATTTTCCCATATCCCCGTACTTCCTCTAGAAATTGGGAAGTCAAAAAAGATTTTCTGTTTATAAAAGGAGTTATTTATATCATTTCACCATGTATGCTGTGCTGATTATAGTTATATAAAAATTTTTAATAGAACCGTTGAGTATTGTTAAAATATCGTCAATATACCGACACGTTCATATGAGAAAATTGGCTATTGTATCGGACAATCTTACAAGTTGCTAATGAATCTCGGCCGTTCCAAAAGATGTTATCTATGAAACGTATAGAACTCGATAATGTGTAATTCTTGAGAAAGTTTCACATTCATACTCACTTGTTCTGTGGCACAGAATTGAACGCACTAGAATATCATATAGACAAGAAATGACTTAGATCTAAGAAAATGAACCATTTTTAAGTATGAAGAAAGCAATGATGAAAACTATTGATCATAGAAAATTGAAGAGCACCTATAACTCTATCGAAATAAGTTTAGAAACAAAATTGGCATAATTTTATCTTAAGAATCACAATGTCTATAAGTACTATATATATTTCTTAAGGATTATAATCAGCATATGAAAACCTGAGAAGATCAAAATTCGAGGAAAACTTGATTTCTTATATACTATTCGATGTGCCGCATATTGCTCTACAAAACCATATATATGGTATCCTGCTTCAAGATAAGTCACCAAGTCCAACGAAATTTTTTGGAATAAAATTTCTTTCAAAATCATACTTCCAATAGCAATTGAATTAGCTAATGAACGTTGTTTTTCAGAAAACCATATAAAACTAAATTTCGTTGGAATAAATAGAATAAATGTTTGTGCTAATGCACATAAAAATTGTCCTAAAATTCATAATTATTTTTCTTTTGAATAATAAAATTTATATTCTATTTTACCAATCATCAGTATTACAAATCGTCCTTGTGCATCAATTACTGTCAAGGTACTAAAACATCGAATAATACTTCCAATAGCATTCATCCAAACACCAATATACATCTATTAAAAGAAAAAAAAAATAATCAAACACAAATTATCATAAAAATATATATTAAATCAAACCCCAGCACGAACACCAAGTTTATCAATTAACCAAGTTGATGGTAATGTAAATGGTATTGTTACAATCATATACATTAAACTAAGCCAATTAATTGCATTATAACTAACCTTATAATACTCTACACCTAAATTTGCAATAGGTGAAAAATTAATCCAAATCTATAAGTGAATATTAGATGAATTAATTTAACAAAATTTAACTTACGAAAGCATTGGATATTTGTGCTAAACAAACAACAAATAGATAAAACCATCGACGTTTATAAGTGATATAGACTTTTGGAATTAAATTGTCTATCTCTTCATTGTCACTTTGACTTAGTTGTTCATAATCATCCATCTGAAAATAGAAATATCTTTTGAAAATGAATTTTTTTTTTCTATTATCAGAAATAGAAAAAAAAAGACAATAAAAATCAATTTGTTATATATTTCAATAGATTCAACATCCAGCAAATTTATCTTATAAAAAGTAAAAGAAATAGAAAATTTCTCATGGATTATATTTTAGTAATAATTAACCATCTGTATCAAATATCATCTCGAACAAACGAAAAAAAGAATGAATTTCAAGAGAAAGAATACTTAGGTTGTTTGATATTGGAACTATACTTATACGTTTTCCAGTAGAAATTTGCCTGATAAGTCCCAGTCGTGGACTCCGTGGTCAGAATCGAAATATAAGTTTATAGTAAAATATTCCATGATGCTGAGCAAATTATCTTAGGAATCATATACATCAGAACATAATTCAAGAGAAATGATCCCAAAAAGTCCCAGTGGTCGACTAAAAAACAATCAAAAAAATTAGTATTGAAGAATTATTTCAGATATAATACAATTTAATTCTGGAATTAACTTTCTCTAGACCGGAAACCAAAAAACTAAAATCATCCAAATCGGGACCGAGATCTAACCAGCTAAAACCATCGGGATCAGGACTAAATAAACTTGGTACCGTACATCTATAATTTCTACTCTTAAAAACTATATTATAAGACTCTAACCTAACTAAAAGCAAAAGAATTACGATGGTGAACTTAACTATCTCTGTCTAAATGAAACAGAAACTAGAGATATACAAGGTGTAAGCCTTTTTTGTACCTTCACTGAGGAAAATTTTCTTATCCTTAGCCTACCTTGCACATCTCTAACGGAAATCAGATTATAGATAAATAAAAATCAACTTTTCTCTCTTCTTTTATGATGAAATGAAAGTGTATTCTCATGATATTTTTTTTGTGTTCATACTAATTCTTGAGTAAAATTAATCATTGCTTTAATCCAATACACAATCTATATCATTGTTTCCAATCATATCTAAAATTTTGGTTAAGTTAATAAATCTGACAAGAAAAACAACACTGAAGCACAGGTTTTTTTTTAATCTGCATAAATAGTAAAAATAAAACAAGAAGAAAAAAATACAGAAGTTTCTGGGCTTTTTTTTAATGATTATTATTATTGTTTTTAATAATGTTCTTCAATTGGATTTCCTTCATCAACAAGACCATGTTCAATCATTGCTTTTTGTCGAAGTTTTTCAATATGTTCTTTTTTTTCAATATCTTGTTTTTGTAATTTAAGAATTTCTTCAATTGATACTTCATAAAGTGGTACACGTAATGGTTTATAAAAATCTAATTCACCAATAAGTAAAACATTTTCACCACGTATTACAAATAAACCACGAGGAATATCGGCATATTGTTGACCAACACAAATACGTTCAAATGCTTGATGAAGAACCAGATTACCTTAAAAAAAAAATAACAGTTTTCAATAGCAAGCTCTTATTTTTAATATTATCCAGTTTTATTTTTCCAATGCAAATATTTAACTAAAACTTTCAATTGTACACAGTCATTCTTTTTTTTTTTTGTCGAAACTTCTTTATTGAAATACAGATATGCTAATTACAGACATGTCTAATCCTTTAGTTTGCATTTAATATGTAAAAATATATCACTCAGTTCAATAGTAATAGTATCTCATGAAATTGATCCATTTTCTTTTGAAAAGAACATTTTTTTCTCTATTAGAAAATGACATGAACTCTTTTTTTTTTCACACATACCGAATTGATCAAGACTTCTTAAAAAAGCAATAAGTGTTCGACCATCACGTAGCATTACCATTAACTGCTCTAAGCAAATATGTACCGTAGAAATAGTAGATATTATATTGTATAATCAATTATGCATTTTGATTCCTTACTATCAATGTCGCCAATTAATGCTGCCATACCAGATAGATAAAAATCATTGTTGACAATACTCAAGTCCATTATTATTTTATTGATTTAGAAAAATAAAGATCTAAAACATAACAATTTTACAAATTTCATTTTGTTCTCGTTCAATGCACATAGACAAACGTTTGAATCGTATTCAACGCCTTTTTTTCTACTCCGCCTCGTTTTGTGTACGTAATTGAAAGATTTCCTTTTCTCTCCTATATACATATACATCATTATTCAATCACGTATACAGCTCACTACTAGAGTATCAATCAGGTTAAATATAAGTAAAAAAAAAAGGGAGACAGACGCCCTGTCTTCTTCGTTTTTTTTTCTTCTCCTTCGCATCTTTTTTTTTTTTTTTGTTATGTGTGTGGGCGCAACATGTATGCATATATATATATACATATATGTATATTGACAAGCGAAATGAATTAAAAAAAAAGAAAAAAAAAAAGAAAATGATAATGTTACAAATGTATTGATCAAAGTTGATCTATTATTATCATGGGCAATTCAAGAAGCAATTACGAACGACATGAAGATGATGAACAACAACAACGAATTATTATTGGAAAAGAATTTCGTCTTGTTCTTGGACAACTTAATTTATCATCAGATTTAATAAAAAGAAAAAAAACTTTTTCAAATAATAAACAACAATATCCTCGAAAAGTTTCTTTATCATCATCAAACTCAACAATAACATCATCATCATCTTTCGATTCTCATCATTCATCTGTTTATGTTATTCAACTTGATATACCTACATCTCCATGCGATTCAAATGAACTCGATACTCATGCTTTTATTCAATATTTATTTCATCAAGATACTTATGGTAAAGAACTTACACATATATTTAAAATTCCAATGCCTATTACTATGAATAATAATCAAAAATTTCAATTAAAAACATTACCAACACTTAAAATAGCTGCAGTTTATTATGATCAACCATCAACAACTAATGAATTAAATATTGAAACAATTTCTTTACTCTCTGAAAATGACCTTGAACAAAAATTTCAAGAATTTAATGAAAAAAATATCTTATCTATTTATACATCAAGTAGATTTTTTTTTTTATTTTTATTAATTTTATTTTTCTTTCGATTTAATTTAGAATCAAAAATCTATATAATTTATACAAAAAAACCAATAATACATAATAAATATAAATTAATTCGTTCAACAACTATGACAAAAACCATACTTGAAAATTTTGAATGGCTTCATCCATTTATCAACTATTCAAATTTAGGTTATCGTTTATGTGGAATGATTCCTATTATTAATTCTCCATTAGCTACCTCATTTACTATTTATTGGTTATTCGAACAAATCGAAACAAATGAAACGATTCAATATGATTATAGTATAATTGAATATCAATTAAAATCTTTCTCATTTAATAATTGGACATCATTACTTAATTTAATGTCAAAACAAGAATGGAAATTAGTAGCAACATTCGATTATAATCAAAAGAAAAAACATGGAGAACAAATATATTTTCTACTTTTTTTTCAAAGAATAAAAAATTATCGGGATTAGTATATAAATATTTTTTCTAATAATCATGATGAAAGATTAAGCGTATTAATTAAATGATAAAAGCGAATTATTAAAATTTGCTTGATTTTTTTTTTTGTTAGAAACTTAAACTAGAAATTTTTTTTTAATATCGACTAATATCACGTCCAAATACATGAGTACGAACCCAATCAAATGCAAGCAATGTTTTCGTTCGTCCAGTAAACATTTCAGTAAGATAAAATGATTTCCATAAATAAGCAGCACTACGACCTGACATTGGTTTTAATTTAAATATATCAAGAAGTGGTTTTGAACCAGTAAAATCAACTACTGCTTCATCACCACCAACATATGCTAATGAACCCATATGTTTATATCGGAATGGTTTTAGATTTTGTTGTTCAAAATGATTTAATTGTGTATCAGTTAATTGATTAAGTAAATCAGCTACATAACGACCTTCTTGAGATGCAACTTGAGCTGTTGCTGGTAATGCACGAATTTTATGATCAGCTTTTTCAAGAGTTGAACGAAGTGCAGCAAGTGTTAAATAACCAGACTTTTCTTTATCAGCTTCTGTGAATGCCTTTTCGACACTCTTGGAAAATATTTCAAGCTAAAAAGAAAATGAGATCGGAGTTTTATTAAACAAAAAAAAAATTATAAATATTGTTTACAAGATTTTCAACGCAGAGATGGAACGAGTCTATCTTATTTACTCTACTACTTTTATCATATCAACTTATTCAAAACTTCTATTGACTTTAAGGTTATCTGTAGAGGTTATTTAATGAAATTTGACCTTGTGAGATAATATTATCTATCTGAAATTGTTTTTATAATCAATTCAATAGCTCTATTGTTAAAAACTTTATGTTTCCAATGAATGCTAGAGTTAAAACCATTACCGGTCATCAAAAGTTCAGACTGGTATAATGTTTGATAGAAACTAAAAATTTATGTACAATCTTTAACGAATAAGTCGAAAGCATCTAGAAGAATATTTTTTTAGAAAAGAGAGAATGAAGTTTTTAATTTGGACATCGGACGTGTATACTACAATGTGAAAGAATGAACATCAATAGTCAATGTTTCTTACAAAATGATATTTTAATCAATAATATTTGCAAGTCAGTTCTTAATAATGAATTCTATGAAAAAAAGAAGAAGTGTAATAAATACTTCGAGAATTTTCATTTTATATTTAGTTTGTGAAGCATTGTTTCGATATAATTAACCTAATAAAAGAGATTTTTCAAAAAAAAATATCAATCATTGTCGTCTGGATGTAATGACCACATATTATATTGAGAAATTCAAATCAAGTATAATTCAATGGATCTTTATAAATGAACTGTCTAAATTTCCATTCGTATAATTTTGATTTCAGTTGAAAACTCTTTTGACTTTTGTTTTTCATCAAAATTATTTAAGAAGATTTTATCGTAACGTATAGCACGAAAGTCTTCGCATCATTTTTCGGCCACCAAAAGATAATCGGTTTGAGTCAGAATTAGAATTTTCTACTATTTTCGAATATATGTTTAGATATTCTTTTTTGTCATAAGATTGAATAACTATCAAAATCTCATCTAGGTATTTTCACTAAAATTCTAACTTCTATAAAAATCGACATTGGTAAAAAAAACTGTTGTCATTTTTAAAAATACAAAAGTTTTAAAATCTATCAGAAAAGTAAATAGCACACATTGTAAAACCCACTGAACAGTTAAAATCTGTTTCATATTTTGAATTTGATAGTTCTCAATCGATATACAAAATTAACCAAAATAATATTCTGTACAACCGGTATTCTGAAACTATCTGATGATTATCCAATCTTACCTTAGAATAAAATTCTAAACATATACTCGGAAAGAGAAAGAAATTCTGATTCTAATCTTATTCAACCACCTTTCAGTGACCGAAAAATGAATATTTTGTATCAAGACTTTTGCGTTATTGGTTATTTTTTGGTAGATATTAATAAGCTAAAAAAAAATACTTAAATACTTGTGGAAATTCAGTAATTTTCTTTTCAACTAATGTTCGAAATTGTTGAAGATCAAGTGCACTTCGATGTTCTGTATCAGCTTCTTCAAATAATGATTGAATACGATCAACTAATTTTGGTGTTTGAATTGTAGCACAATCACCAAGAGCAAATATTGAACCATCATCAATACCTTTTACACGTAAATATTGATCAGTAAGAAGACCCATACGATTGCTTTGAATATTTAAACCAATTATTTCTCGAAGTTTATTTGTTAATGATCGAGCTTTAATTCCAGTTGCCCAAACAACAACTGAACATGGAAGACTTTTAAGTTCATTGGAATCTTTTAATTGTATAATAACTTCACGTTGTTTAACTTCTTTAACAAATGTATTCATTAATACATCAATATTTTCACGATGAAAATGTCTTTCAGTATAATCACTTATTTGTTTATCCTAAAAGATAAAGTTAATCAAAAGAGTTTTATTAATAAAAAAAAAAAAAACAAATCTGCTAACCATCATTGATAAAATATGATCAAGTGCTTCAATTAATGTTATTTTTACATCATTAGCAACAAGACGTGGAAAATAAGTTTGTAGATCTTCACGAACTAAATCGGCAAGCTAAAATTACATATATAACTCTAATATAAAATAATAATTTTATTTCAATTATGAATTTACTGTGGACTAATTCACTTACAAGGGAACCTTATCAGATGACTTCTTCTGATTTGAATGATTTTTTACCTATAGATACTACAGAGTGTTCTAATAACAATGATTAAAAGATTTGGATTTTTATTGAGTCTCAGCTAAGCTATCGAATTTTTAATATCTCTATGTTTCAGAGGTTCCTGTAGTACCCCAGCAGAGATAAACGAGGCTGTTCCGCACTCTAGCACATGCCTACGCAACTTTGTCTAAATCTTCATAGAGTGCATGTTATGAAATCTCCTAGTTCCATTCACATTTTTGAAATGTGTCCTCCGAGCAAGAAAAAGAATAAGTATGAGAAGTGCGTAAGCTTCAGCAAGAGTGCAGGACAGTGCAAGACAATCCTTCTATCTCTAAACTCCAGGTCTTCGGAAAACTAGTATTTTCGTGTAAAACTTGGTGCATACAAAGAACTCAACTAGACTAGCTTCCATAAACAAATTCACAACTTCTTGAACAAAGTCTCTTTTGAAGATATTGAGCTTTCAAAAAATGTATGCTATATACACTACTTATAGAAAAGGGTCTATATCGTGAAAGTCTCATATCTCGAGGAGAATTTATTTAAAACTTTTGAATTGCTCTATAGAAACTAGTCTAGTTGAGTTCTTTATATGCAAAAAGTTTCAGATCAGAATTCTAAATACGAGCTTTTCGAAAACGTGAAAATTTGCATGAACAAAGTTCTTAATAGGATTAGTTGATTGTGCGACTTGTATTTCCTTTCTAAAGATGTAAATATATGAACAACATTTACTTTTTATATGAGGAAATGTTGAATATGGAATATCTCAGAATAGGGGTTATTAGAAACATTACAACTTACTCAATGAATTAATCTCATTAAGAACTTTGTTCTTGCAAAGTTTGAAGTCGAAAGTCGTTTATTTCACATGATCGGACAGGAACCACAGATTTTTGTTGAAAAACTCAGTAAAATTTTAATATCTCAAGAACTATACCCTGGAAAACCAAACCATTCTAGATTTTTCTATTATTCATCAAATGAACATCGTCTCGATCGAAAGGTGATTTAACACTTGAAGAAATTTTCTCGTTAGTTGACTCACTATTTCTATTTATTTAAATTTCAAAAGATAAAAAAAAAATCATTTAATTCTCTATGATACGATCGATGAACTATCATAGACTTCTGAATGTCATCCTTTTTATAGCCTTCAAACGCTAGTCTTTCAAACAAAACAGATCAAAGATGGTCTAATATCTAAGCAAAAATTGATATCGATCAACTATTTCAATAAAGACATACTTCGGCAGCAAATTCAACACCTGTTGGTCCACCTCCAACAATAACAAAATGTAGAAGACGTTTTCTTTCTTCTACTGTTTGTGTTGGTGTCATAGCTGATTCAAAAGCATCACTAATTGCTGAACGTATACGTCGAGCATCAAGAAGTTCTTTAAGAAAATGTGCATGTTCTTCAACACCAGGAGTATTAAATGTATTATTTTCTGATCCAATAGCAACAACAAGTATATCATATTTCATTTGAAATTCAGGTCGAACTCGAGCTAAATTAATTTAAAGAATAACATAAAAGTTTTTTTAAAAGAAAAAATTTCTTCACCTGAATCTTTAATTATTCTTGATGATGCACCATCTGTACGTCCTGATGGTGCAATTACTGCTTTAACATTATCACCACGTGCTACTGTTTGTTCTCCATCACTAATACATGTTATAATTTTTGCTTTTGGATCTACATTAATACAATGTGATTCAATAAATTTAACACGTGGTCCAATAAGTGAACGAATTGATTCAATTACTGTTCGGGTTTCAACTGTACCAACACTAACAGATGGTAATAATGGTGTCATTAAAAAATAATTACGTGGTGATACACAAACAACTTCATATTTCTGAGTATCAATATGTTTTAAAAGTGGTACAGCACTCCAACCTGTATAGAACTATTAAAAAAAAAATAAAAGTAATTGAATCAATATTTCACCTGTTCCAAGTACAACAACACGTGGTTTAGTACCAGAAGTCTTATCAGAATCACTCATATCATTAAACCATCGATAGCGACGATAACTACGATAACCATAATATGTACCGAGACCAACAACAGTAATAACGAAAAAATTTTTTAAACGTCGTTTTAATTTTCCACCTAATTCAATAGAATATTTTTCGAATGAACATCATAGATTCAATATCTTAGAAATTATATGTCGTAAAACTTCTTCGAAAAGATTGATTACTCTAAAAAAAAGTTTACATCTTTTTTCCTATAATACAGCATATGACATCTTTTAGAATGAACTTTGATTTTTGAATCGTATGCTTCATATTTGAAGGCACAGTGGCTACTAAAATTATTCAACAAGGTTTATTTTCAATTTTTTTCTGTTATCGTAAATATTAGAAAGAATTCGAATAGAGAACATTGTTTTCAAAAGGAATATAACGAAATAAAAATTATTATCAGATATCCAAAGATAGAGACTGCAAAAAACCTAAAGACTATTTTTTAAGCACCTCGAGCGCATAAATATAATTTTATTTAGATTGCATAGAATGATAGAGCAAACAATTCTCTAAAACAAAATGGACTTCTTTGTTTTGTTCAATTTTCGATAGACAAACCACTTTTTTTGATCTTCAATCAAACAGCCGCATCTCAGCAAAAGAAACCGTCGTAATCTAAACAAAACCATATTTACGCGCTCTAGCTATTGAAAAACTAAGGATTTTATTTTCTGGAGCCTCTATCTTTGCAAATCTGATAATAATTTTTATTTCTGTATATATTTATTGGACATCATTTTCTCTGTTGGAATCACTATTTGAATTTTTTCTAACGCTTACAGCAGCGGAAGAAAATTGATAATCAACAGTTAAGGTACTCACTGTATATACGGGAGCCTGTTGGGTCCAAAATTTTCGAAGTTGGTCGAACCGTACTTCGACACTCTCAATGAACTTTTCTAATCGAAGTTCGATAAGCGATCCGAAGATACGAAATATTTTTTTGTCTTTTTTCCTGTATTCGGTGATTAGCTCACCTTACACATTTTTCGGATGACTAGAGAGCCCGTTGAGTTCGAAATCAAGCCGATACGCTCTAGTATATACAAAACTATGTAATATAAAATTTTAAATTGTTACAGAAATTTTTATTCGTTTTTTTTTTATATAGGAAAATTTAATACGAGGTAAATTTTAAAAAAAAATTTCTTACGAACCAAAAGTGTCCTTGCGTGATTGCCCAGAAAACCAAGCAAGATTTCGATTAATAATAGGTTTTATTTGATTGAATTGTTTAAATGATAAATTTCGACGTGAATTTATTGTTGTTAATTGTTGAAGAAATTGTGTTGAACGAGAAAGCATAGTTGATTTTCCAAAAAAAAAGTCAGAATCTTTGTTTTTGTTTAAACGATATTTTATTTGACGATAAACATAATAAAAAAGAAAAACATTGAATAATTGATATTTTCTATTTGTTTATATTTACTTCAATCAAAATACAAGTTCACCGCCATCTTTTGATAAACGAAAACGAAAGAAAATATATGAATGGTGAATTACATTGATTCATATGCTTCCATGAAAAATTCTATTTGATCAACTAGTAAACTTCGAGTTCAATTTCATGATAAAATATGGTCAAGTTGGTTAGAGTATTAAAAAAATATATATGATTATGTTCGAATCTATCTGTTAGACTATGTTACTCAATGATGATTTTATAATTGTTTGATCAATTTAATGAAATATTCTCAATAATTATCTGCCTTTCTTGGACTGAGAGTAACAATAATATTCTATTCTTTCTTGAAAAGAATTTATTTGTTAATATTAAAAAAAAATAAAACAATTTTTTTAGACGATAGATAATCTTTGAAAATTCTATCTATAAAATATTCTTCTCTATACAAATTGATATGAACTTGCCAAATATTTTATTAAGAGTATTCAATTTGTTTTATGTAGTAGTTTTTAAGTATAAAAATAAATATCAAAAAATTTTTATTCTCAGCTGTCAGATTATTATTAAGGGAAAAAAAAAATTTTAATTCAGAATTTGTTTTTTTTTTTCATATTTTATGAAATCTTTTCAACCATAAATAAAATATTTGATGAAATACAAATAATTCTATATATTCCTTTGTAGTATATAGTTTCACCGAATTCTATTGATCTTTTTAAAAAAAAAATCATCGTCGAGATAAATCACATGAATTAACAATTTATTTATTTTTATCTGTATTTAGATAGAATTTTTAGTCACATTGAATAATGACTGTATAATATAGGAGTACCGATGTTCGAATCTACATTCGAGACTAGAGTCAGGGATGTCTCTTCATCAGTGGCACATAACTGTTCATGCTCTCGATATATTAAATATTATCAACAATTGATAACCAAACATTCGAAGATCAATATTCATCGAATGATTTATCTTAAATTGTTGAACAAACATATATATTTTATTATTTAAAATATCAAAAACAAAAAAAAAAGCTCCAAATACATCGAAGATATTTTTTAAAAAGAATTGTAGCATATATTGATATGATACAATAAGGTTATTGATGATAAATTAGAGATTTGTAATTCACAGATATGATAAATAAAATATAAATTCATCTCATCTATCTATTAACCTTGACACGACGATCTGGCATTCTTGCGAATCTCAGTCAGTTTCATCACACCATTATAAGTACACAATAATAGATGAGATCATTCATCATCCAGATATGTTCTAGTGAAGACTAGTAGAGTATGTTAATAATATCTGTCAGTTTCGTCCAACTATGATTTATGTGAATAGACCAGTCTGAAGTATATATGAACGTTTGTTGACTACATTGGGTTCCTTCGGACTTCAGCAATATTCTTTGTTATAGTATGCATTTGTAATATTTAATATAACCATATCTTTTTAGGTATGGGTTGAAGACACTTACGAGAGAACCATTTCAGTCGTTTCCTGCCGATTTCAATGATTTTTTTTGCCTAGAGATATTACATAAAACCTTAAAAGAATTTGGATTCCTATTGAGATTTAACTAAGCTATTGAATTTATAATATGTCTATTTTCTGGACTACAGATTTTCGGAAAAATCATATTTTTGAATTTTGATCTGAAACTTTGCTCATATAGAAAAATCAACTAGAATAACTTTCATAGAAAAAAATTCAGAAATTTTGAACAAAGCCTTTTCGAGATATAGATTCTTTTCCACGAATGAATAGTGTATACAACATGTATTTTTTCAAGGCTTCATATTTCGAAGAGACTTTGTTTAAAATTTCTCGGTTTTTTTTAATAGAAGGTAGTCTAGTTGATGTCTCTATATCCACAAAGTTTCAGATCAAAATTCGATAGCTTAGTCAAATATTAATAGAAACCCAAGTCATTTTATGGTTTTTATTAGAACACTATATAGTATCTATAGGTAAAGACTCATTGGAATCGGAAGGAGTAGCTAAAGAAGTTTCCTCGTTAGTATCGTACATTGATAACATCAATCAATCATATGTAATTGTTCTCTGCTTTGTTGGTAAAAATATAATGTTGTAATCATATATAATAATCAAACAATTGGTTCGTTTCTTGCAAACTAGATTGTTTTTTATAGTTAACAATTCAAATCAGAATCATTGTATTGTCGGACAAAGTATAAAATCTTGGTTTACTTAGTCTCAATTGTTATTTATCGTGACCAATTAGTCGACATTGTTATTAATATAAACAAAGATATTTTACATCAGTACACGATATTACTAGAAAAATTTGTCTAAACATCAAGATAGAAATTATTATTTATGATTCTTTAAAATATGCTTCTTTTCACTCTACTAATGTCAAAATATATGTTTTTATGATAGTTCTGATGTTTGAAATTATTAGCGTGTAAAATGGAAACATAAATAATTGCCTACTGAAACAAAAATGACACTGTCAGCCAAACAGTAAGGAATGGTGAGAGTATAGGTCGGTATGTACTCTTCGCTCTCACTTACTCATACTTGCGCTCCCGAAAAAAATAGATATAAAACATATGCATGCTTGAAGTTAATTTGTTCATTGAGGTTCATTTTATTTTTCAACTTTGCTCTTCGCAAAAAAAAAACATTTTTCTTTCGTATAAATATAAATGAAATAAACATATTGAATCCTTTATCATCAACTTAACAATAATTTATATTGTTTCGACGTTTGAATAAATCGACATTTTTTATCTGTCGATCTTTTTACACTTGAGCATACTTATCTTTCGACATTTTAATCATTTTACATTTTTCTCTTCTACCAAAATAGAAGTCACTACCTTTCACCTATCTATCACGATTATGAAACCATAAATAATCAATTCAATAATTTCTATGCGCTCAAAGACAAAAAAAAGAATGGTATAAATTTTAACCAAATATAAATAAATTTTTCTCGATATCAAATGGCGCCTAATCTATCATAGTTATTTGTCATTTAAATTTCTTTTTTTTTTTGTGTCTCAGTTATGTTATTGTTTTATCTAATTTTTTTCTTATTCTCGAATCGAATTCATGCAAGAAATGCTAGTATGGAATATATACCAAAAATTGAAGATATATATCCATTACTTAATAATGATCAAATCGAAATAATTGCTGCTCAATTTCATCAAAATCTTAATTGGGAATATGGAAATATGCCTATGCCATTAACTGAAGCTGAAGAAACAACACCAAATCAACCTATTTCTCGTGAATCACAAATAAGACCAGGAATATATAAAGCTGGTCATAATTATCGTCCTGGAGAAATGCATCCATATCGTATTGAACAATATGGTGTTCATTCTCAATCGAAACATCATATATTTTTCATTCGACATGGTAAATTGAAATAAATAAATAATTAATAATAAAAGACATTAAAAAAAGAATAATAGTTTTTGTTATTTGTTAAATTCTTTAGGATTATATTTTTATACAGAAGATGAACCAAATTCACATTTACTTCGTTATGGAAAATATCAAGCACGTATGGCAGGTCATAAAATAAATCAAACAATATATGGATTAATAGAAAAATTAGGTCCATTAACACGACCAATTAAATTAGTATCAAGTACACAAACACGTGCATTTGAAACTCTATACAATATTCGTTTACAACTTAGTAATAATTTTGAATTTGAAACAGAACTTATTCAAGATTCTGGTCTTAGTGAATGCGTGTATAATTATATTTTTAAAAAATTAATTTATTTAGAAAAAAAAAAAACTATATCATTTTTTTTTGTTTTCTTAGTGACGCAACTAAACAACGTAATCGTTGGCTTTATTTTGTTCGTGAATATTTACAACCAATTAAATCACAACAACCTGAACATATAATAACAATTATAGCTAGTCATGGAAATATTTTAACAGCTTTTGATCATATTATTAAAAATTTTATTCATAAAAAAAGACCTCCGTCAGGATTTCCAACGTTTCCTCTTCCATCAGGAACTGGATTAGCACATGGCGATACATTACATTATACTTCTATTGGAGTTGAACCACTTCAATTACAACAGATTATTCGTATGAATAATATTCCAATAACTGTCAATCATGCACACTTAAGAAAAGATTTTTATTATGAATGGGCTAATTTCCATAAATGTAGAGTAAGTAAAAAGAAAAAATATCAATGATTTATTGAAATTTAAAAAATCATTTTGTAATTAAATTCTACTCAAAAAAAATTGGTCTTGGGCTAGTTACATTTCAATCGTATGAAATTTTCAGCCCTATAACATTATGACAATTTCGAGCGTATCTAATAAACAAAAGTCAAAAATAGCTCATATGGTAATTCAAAATCTTCTGTGAGCTTTCATTGATGGAAAAACTGCAGTTTCACATGCTCTTTCAAACAAAAAAGCAATTAAATGTATGTAATCAAGGCTTGCAGAGAAATCTGGGATGAAGCATAAATAAAGAAAATGAAAAGTGAAAAAGAGTGTTCGCTTTTTCTAAAAAAAAAAGCTACATATTTTTCAAGCAGAAGGTAATGGAAATCATCAAAAAACGGATTGCCAAATAGTTGTTTTGTGGAAGACTAGATTTCGAATTATCTTCCTATGTATTTATTAGAGATATACAGGCTAAGCTTTTGCCATATTCTATAACATATCTATCGAATTCAGAGTTTTCGATATTCTTTAGATATTCAAGAAGCTAAAAATTCCACAGAAAGCTCTTTGATCCTCTGATCCTTCCCACAATAGACGATCTGCCAGTAGACCGTCCTTCTTTCGGGACTTGCCCAAATCTTATTTGCCTTACAACCAAATTGTCTGCTTATTTTTATTTCATTTTCTGTCAAAAAAAGGCAAATAATGTTTCAAGGTTCGACTCCTACCGTGATAAGTAGTATCACGGTAGACATGTACAGGATAAGCTTTTTTCATACTCTGTATTCGGACTGAGAAAAATTTTCTAACCCTTACCCGACCGTATTCTGCTGAGAGGAGGAAACCCTTAAATCTCCAAGTCAGCAACAGCATTATTAAAAAAAAAGACTTAGACTATTTCGGAACGTTTTAATCATTATTATTATGTATGCTGTATCAGTGAGTTTATTAGAACTGAATAAATTCTAATATAGGAATTTTTCAAGAAATTATTTCTAAAAAGACATTCTTTTTTAAATGAAATAAAACTTTGTTTTTTTTTTCTTGTTTTTCTCATTCTAAGTCATATCATGGTCGTTCAAATATGAGAAATTATATTCAAACAGCTCTTATAGACACTATATTTGCTAAAGATCATTTTCAAAATAAAATGAAAAATTTTGAAAATATTGTTTATTTCGAAATGAAACATGAATATATTACACATATATTACCCATGTTAATGCATACTTGTCGTACTTATCTTTATCGTCTACCTTTAATTCAAGCAAATACAGATTTTGAATCATTTAATCGTTTGATGTCACCTATACCTATTCCAGCTACAGTAGAAGAACAAACTTCAACATTAAAAATACCATTATATCAATTTAGTGCATATGGTATGCCATTTCGAGTCGATAATAGTATACAAAAATTTCGAAAAAGTTCAACAATAAATCGACAATATGTTTCACCTGATGCTGTTCATCCAGAATCACGTATATTGTTATTTTTAATTCGACATGATAAGTAGATGTTGAATGACAGAGAAGAAAATATTTTCTTTTTTTTTTCGTTTCAATATTCTACGTCTTAATGTTAACACAGGTGATGAAAAAACATCATATTTAACTCGTCTTGGTATTAATCAGATACGTGGTATTATGTCACAAATACATAATACTATTTATTCATATCAACAAAGATTATCTGAACAAGGTCATATATTTCCTGTGAATATAGTAGCTGATCCAACAATTCAATCAGCTGAATCATGTTTTCATGTACGAAGTCTTTTACTTAGTGTTAACTATACGGTGTCAGAACAAGTTACTGATCTTGGACTTCAATATAATTATTTTCAAAAAAGTATGAATATTTTCTTATACAGTAATTGACAAAAGTCTATCCTCTTCCCATATCTCGAATACTATACATGCTGGAAGTCTGGAAATCTATGTGCACTTACTCCATTAACGACGAAAGGTCTTCAAGAGATAAATTGCTTTTAAGCTGGTACTATGTTCAATTGATAGGTTCTAGTAAGTAGGTAAATATTATAGAATGATTCGAGCTGCTAGGCCTTTGTTATTGAGATTTCGAATGTTTAGTGGATTTTTTCTGTAGAGTCTTAGTTTTCAAGCGAAATCATACTTTTGAATTTGGATCTGAAACTTTGCCCATATGAGAGTACCCATTAGAATAACTTTTAGAAAAAACTTCGGAATTTGTTAACCAAGTAACTCCGAGATATGAGTTTTTCAAAACATCCATCCCTTTTTACAATAATCATGGTAAAAGACCTATATTTTAAAAAAACTCATATCTTGGAAAGATTTGGTGAAAAAATTCTAAAATTTTGTCTACAAGCCAGTCTAACCGGTGCCTTTCTGTAGACAAAATTTTAGATCAAAATTCGAAAGTATAATTTCGCGTGAAAACTGGGGTCCTACAGGACAAAATTCACTAAAAGTTCGGTATCTTGACAATAAAGACCTAGAAGCTCGCATCATTCGAGGATATTTACTTACTCACTAGATCTTATCAATTGAATATAATTCCAGCTTAAAATGGATTTATCATTTGGAAACCTTGCCTCCCAAGATGTAGGTCTGAGACACGATCTTACCTTGGTTGTTTAAATGGAACGAGAATTAGTCATGTACTTGGTAACAGGCAACGAGAAATTTAGTAGACAATCTTTTTTCAGGCTAAAAGCTTGAAGCGATCACTGCTGATTCTCAAAGACGATAAAACCGATCAAGTTGAAATTTTTACAGCAAAAATAAGGAGATACGTGTTTGAGAAAAAATTTTGACGTGAATTTTTGCTGAGAAACCCTAGTTTCCTCTAGAGTCACATCCGGGTTGCTTACAACCTCCCATCTAACTTTGTTTAATCATGCTGGAATTTTTACCACTGATACTTGGAAGCATTTATTAAAGGTGCAATCGGTCGTTTTCATCTTTGACTTTCCTACTCGAATTTTACGTATTTATGTCATAAAACTTCGAAGAAGCTTAAAATTACTTCCGAGATATAGTCTTAGGTATCTCGAAAAAAGTACTCAGTTCAATCGAATAAAGTTCGATGGGGAAGGGGTCGTAAACAATCAGGGTGCGATCCTATAAAAACCACAACTTTCCAGAAATAAGCCGCAAAAATCTACTTCAAAATTTTTTTCTCAAACACCTTTCTCTTTACTTTTGGTGTAAAAATTTCAACTTGACCGGTCGTATCGTCTCCGAGAACCAGAAACGGTTAAAAAAGATGC
>CAJNOL010000084.1:104575-206578 GCA_905250125.1 Rotaria sordida
TGGATAGAAAATGCCATGTTATTGATGATTTATTATGATCAATGTCATTCATTAAAATACTACAATTTAATTTAATATTTGTATTTGGTTCTACATAAATATGTGTAGGATGTATAATCATTGGTATTTGTATATGTAAATGTATATATATACTAACACTTGCTTTTCGATTAGTAATTTTACATATATATGTACCTTCATCGGATAGATTTATTTGATAGATTTCTAATGACCAAAAAGAATCTTTTATTGATGTTGAATAAAATGATATTGAATAACGTTTATCAGTTGTAAATAATTGTTTTCCAACAACTAATGGTGATGATATAGATGTATATGGATCTATTTTAAACCATGTTACATGATATTCACCTAAATCACGTATATGACAAGTTAATATAGCTGTAGAAGATAAATTTAATGTTTGATTATGTGTTTCAGTAATGATTTGTGGAAATGTGTTATTAGCTGTTGTTATTGTTGCTATTTGTATCATTAAAATGACTGAAGAAAGAGAAAAAAAAATGATTAATTAATCTGAGAAAATAGTTTCTATTCTTAATAGAACTTCAAAGATTTTTCTCTCATGAGAATAAACTTACGGAGAATAAATAAAAAAATATGTTTAATAATAATAATAAGAATATTGTTCATTATTAAAGATTTGAAAATCAAACATAACTTGTATTTTTAATAGGTTTTCATTTGATACCACGTATGATATTTGTTTATAGTCGATTGTATAATAAAGCAACTGTCGTTTTCTTCTTATAACTAGAACATGTTGGTACTAGTAGATCAATGAAACAATGTATACAAAAGAAGATGATTGTAGATTATGTTTCTTCTCTCTTTATAACGATAAGGGAAAGGCGAGAAGGAAAGAGAAGGAGGAGAGCGACAGACAGAGAGAGAGAGAGAGAGAGAGAGAAAGAGAAGAAAAATAAACTTGGACTAATGGAATTAGGAATAGAAAGAAAAGATATCTAGCTTAGCTATATGGATTAAAGCTAGCGAAAAAGAGCGATCTACACAAGAACAATAAATAGAATATTTATTGCCTCTTGTTCAAAATAGATTTTTAGATAATCAAAAGAAAGATCAAACAGCGTACATACAAATAGAATAATAACACCTCTGATTGTTTCTCAATTTTTAACATAATCGAGCTTTTACCAGGTGATTTAATCATTGAATAGATCACACCATCACATACTTCATTTTTTTTAGTGCAATTAATTTTCCTACTGTGCGTGCGTGAAGTGACAAATACACTTATTATTTCTGATTCTACTAGTACTCTAGAAAATAAAAAGAAAATTCAGACGCACTATCGTGAATGCATGTCTATTCGAGTCAATTTGATTTTGACGCTCTTGCATTCACTCATTGACTCATACAAATAGTAATGCCTGTCACTGGCAGAGTAAGTTATTGAGAATCATCATATGACAACATCAAATTGATTTCTACTATGAAACGTTCTTTTATTGTATTTATACAAGTAAGAAAACAAATATGTTTATATATGCTACACAGGTTATACTTTATAACGACTAGTTCATAATTAAAGAAGTGTTGAACAATGAATAACAAATCAAGGTCCTTTTTTTTTTCTTTTCACTTTGATTCTTGAGCGTCACTATTAATAATACATCAATAGCTCAAAGACTCTCAAATAAAGAAAAAAAAATGAATATATATAGCTGGTATTATGTTTTATTTGTTTACATTCTTGATAAGACTTAAAACCGATCAATGGTAATAACAAAATAGAAATCTTGAATATATTCTTTATTGACATGTGCAAGACATTTGTGATGGTGATCAAGCGCGTCAGAGAAATTAATGTGAACAAGATGAGCATAAACATTATACAGAACAAAAAAAAGAAAAGAAAATGTAATATATGATGGTCAATGATCAAGTATTATTCTAGTCTAAACTGATAAGAGACATGCCATATTGTACAGTGTATGATATCTTGAGAAATTATATTGTCTTGTTTTTGTTACGGATGATATAAACAACAGATTGAATTTAATTAGATTGAGACGTTTCTTTATCGTATAGAAATGTCTCGTAAGAAAAGAAAAAAAAATATATCAGATATAGAAATGCGTTTGCTTTTTTTTCGGCTATATAAACATATAATTTTCGTCGAATGTATAAAAGTGATGATTTCTGCATGACAACAAGTGCAATATTATTAATGACGAAGCTTCAATTGAATGATATAGTCCACTTATTGTAGCGATGTCTAAAGTGACCTTTTTAATCATTCAAACAAATATTTTCCTCTTAGTTTAAAATGCACTAAAGTTGTCTGGTGACATTCAATTGATTGTATATTTTAGTAAGAGCAAAATAAAATTAATTTTCAATGGAAACTGATTTTTGTTTGGTCTTTAATAGGATTGTTCGAAAATGACAAATAAAGATTCAAATAAGATATTGATAATACATTGTTTAATGTCATTATTGAATTGATTTGATCTCGTTTTGTCGACACTTTTTATTCAAAAATATTTTCTAAAGAAAAATAGATACAACTTTCTATTAGAGAAAGTTATTGTAATAATCGAATTGAGAACATAATCCATTAGTTCATAAGAGAGCAGCAAAAAAATATTGATGTAAGTTTTTACCAATTGTTTTAAGGTAAACAATTTTTTGCTCACCGAATTTATTATAAATGAAAATGAGTGTGGCACGAGTTCTAATGAGGTCTTCTCTTCACTCACATCTTCAAGTGACCTTGAGGTGGTTTCAAATATTGACCTGTACTCTTATTAAAATGTCACAAATATCAACGGCTCGCGATAAAATGCTTGCTGAATATCGGCGTTAATTATCCCAAACAGCTCCAAAAGAACAAAGAATTCGGTGAAAAATATAACTCTCAAGACGTAGTCTATTGGTATATCTATTCAATATTTCTTAACCGACAACCCAAGCGAGCATTGAGAATAGAAAGTGTTGATATTATTTTCAAGTTTCGAATGATTATCATCAATTTATATCGGAAATTCACACAAGTATATGAATCTATGATCTATAAGACACCAATGTGAACAGTGTATCGGGATTGACGTCTGATGCTTTCTGAAATGGAGAAGGATACGTAATTATCTCAGTGGTCTCATTTCAATGGACAATTTCGTGTAAGCCACTAATAACGAAGAGATAGCATGCAGTTTTCTACTAGAGTTTAGACAAGGACAAAAAAAAGCAATTATAGCAAGTTTATTTAAACTGACTCTTGATGTTAAAGTTGCTTGAGAAATGAACATACCATTTTTACACATACACAGTCTAAGTCAATGTGAATATGAAGAGAAAATTTTGTTGAGTATGGATACAGTATTTTAGATTAAAGAAATCAATCAACAATCGTCAAATTTATAGCATTGAACAGCAACCATGTGCATGAATTATGAAGACCATCATACGGTCATAGATTTTGTTTTTCAACTATCCTTATCATTCGACTTTAGAAGTTATAAAATATCTCAAAATGTAATTATCTGTATTACAATTGGTAAAATCATGATAGTTCTTGAATGTTTGTATTCCAGTTTTCGATATAATAATCATAAATAGCAATGTTACTTTAAACGCATTCAATATTCTCATAATAGAGCAAGCTTGAAGATTTTATTTTATATTTAAATAAAAGTACAATTATGTTTTATATGATGACAATTCAGTTTTGTTATGTTGAAAATATTAATAGACTTGCTCTTATATTTTATTTTACAATAGAGGCATATGACCTTCTAAATTTCTATTTACTTTTGAAAAGTATCTTATTGTTTTAACTGTATGAAAGTAGTTGCTTGATCGACAAATGTAATAGATGATATCATAAAATGTATTTTTTGAAAAAAATTCATGAAAAGATTTATCAAAAATAATAATTTTATTTTTCGATACTTTTTCATCAATATCAACTATATGAATTTTTAATAAAGTAAAACGAAAAAAATCATGAAGTTTTCGATAAAAGTATGTCTGTTCAATTATGTTTTTATTCGAGTTCAACTAACGTGGCCTGATGGTCTAATGGTATGATTCTCGCTTTGGGTGCGAGAGGCTCCGGTTTCGATCACCGGTCAGGCCCTTTTTGTTATTTCGTTTCTTTTTAGTTATACGAAACGAAATCATTCTTTTACAAGTTAGTTATATATGTAAATATCGTTATGTGTCGTTTATTATGAATAGCCATGGCCTGATGGTCTAATGGTATGATTCTCGCTTTGGGTGCGAGAGGCTCCGGTTTCGATCACCGGTCAGGCCCATCTTTTTCTTTTTTTTTCGTTCTCTTTATGTTCAATCAAACGTAACGGTATTTTATTTAATATATGCCTCTCGTCTCTTTCTAAGTACAATAAAAGAATGTATGAATCTAAATGATATGAAAAGATGATTTTTTTTTTATATATTTATTTTTATTAAACTTGATGTTATATAATGATCACAAATAATCATCTCAATGTTTTTCTTTTTTTTTCTTTATTTCACAAAACAATAAAGTTTGTTTTGTTTTGTTTTCTTGTTCAAGCCTTGACAGCAAAAGTGCGTTGCGGAAAAGCCCATTGTCGTCGTTGAACTTTTCTCAATTGAATTGATTTTTCCTTTGGTGTTAATAAACGTCGAATAGCTCGTGTTTTACGTCGTCGTAAATCTTTGGGTTTATATTTTTTACCATGATATAAAGCACGTAAATTGTCTTTTGTTGTTTGATGCGTAACAATAAGGACACGTGCAATGGATTTTCGTACATTGCGAATTTTGCCCAATTTTTGTGCACCACCACTGCCAGTTACTTTGCCCACACGAAGTGTGTTAAGTTCTTGACGTAATTCTTCCAATTGTTTTTGAAGTTCATCTAAGAAAATATAATAATAAGAAAATAAATAAATAAAATGATTTTATCATTTATTTTATACCAGGCTTTTTTCCACGTAGTTTTGAGCACTTGACACGAGTCATTGTTTGATTGACTATCTGAAATACATAAGAATGATTATTAATCCATCGAAGAAAATTAAATAATATAAATCGAAACTTTTAACAAATAATAATGGTTTAAAATTATATCTTCGCGTTAGCTGAATGGTTAATATTGATTCCAATTCGAATAGAAACTCTTCTAATTGATGGTTATAAAACATGATTATTTGAATTTTTCTAAAAAATTCAAATTTACGTTAATTTTATTTTAATTTATCTTAGAAAAATAATATAAACTTGTTATGACTTATTTTGAGATTACTTTGATTAATAGATGTCGCACCTATCTGAACATGTTTCCAAACACACGTATAATCAATCGAATGTATGCATTTCATTATATGCATCAACCAAAACGATGTTTCCGATTTAAAACAATTTTTAAAAAAGTGACTGATTAAAAATTCGGTAATTCAGATTATTATATATTTATACTTTGTTTTATTCAGTATCGAAGGAAAAATTTGTGCATAAATGTATAAAAAAGGCTATGAAAAAATATCACTTTTGAGATTCGAGGTTTGAGTGTGGTTGTACGAATGCATTTTTTGCTATTTGTTTGACAGCTTTTTTTATGCAATCTAAACATATAATAAAATGTGATGATACTAATTCAGGTATTAGTTTTAAATTCTTATTGATTTAGAAGCGAGCTCTCCAACATAAGTTACTGTCAACGCAGTATTTCAAATAGAATATGTTACATTTTCGATCAAAATCAAAGCATCTTCACCATACCTGAAGAAAACAAAAATCGTGAAATTTTACAAGACGAAAAAAAAGCAAATCATAATCATTCTTTACTTTATATTTAACAAATACTGATGCTGTTATTAACTAAATTCATAACCATTGAAAATAATACCAAAATCTTTATAAAAAAAAAATCTTAAATAAAAATAAACAACAAATTCTTATATTCAGTTGTTAATTCAGCATACCCAATACCTCAAAATCTACGTAGCTCCAGTCTTTCAATCAGATCATCTGATTGTACGTTGTATTGAACTTTAACAAAACTAGTTGCAAATATTCGCACTAAGCCAAGAATTATTTCATGTATTTTTGAGGCTAAATTTAATAGAAAAAAAGTAAATGATAAAAACTCGTAAAATATCAACTCATATAACCATTTACTTTTGCAATAATATTCGAAATCAAATGCGATATATATGAAAGCTCTTCATTGTTAGATAGTACTTTTATTAAATCCAACTCTCGAAATTCCCATCAGAAAAATTCGCAGTGATTATTCTTTGTATGTAAAATTCACATAATGATAATCATTATTTCTCATTCGAAAGATGCCGAGAGCATGGGTCATGAGTCACCAACACTGATGAATATGGTCTGTTTTTGATCATCTTAGTTGGAGAAAAAAATAGTCCTGATGCATACAGAAAGATTTGTTTTTCTTTTTTCTCAAAATCAATTTTTAGACAAAAAAATGTAGAACTGTCCCGTTTTCTACATACTATATTCGATCAAGCTGAAATATGTTTTTTACAGATATTGGATACTGTTTGGGATGCCGATTTTTTTTTATTTTGAAAAATATTGCATAGTCATATTTTGATAGATTTGATAGAAAACAGCTCTAGTAAAAGAAAAACCATGTATTTTTCGAAGTGCACGCGTTCTTTAGGAATCCCGAAAAGGGATCTTCTCAATACATAACTTCAATGTATTTTTGTATATATAAGTATATAAATGTTTTACTAAATATTTTGCGAAAAAACAAATATGAATGTTACATTGGATACACATGTCATTAAATAAATGAAAAATAATAATCATATAAGGTTAGACTTGAGTTTTATTTCATAAAAACAATGGTGTATTATTGTCGCCGACACGTTAATGATGAACGACATTCAAGGTCAGAAAAGGTCAAAATATTCGATATACTTATTGACTTTAAATGACAAAAATAAAACAAAATAATTATTCTAATGTAAAATTTATATGATTAGTTTTTCACTGTTGTCATTGCTTATTAGTAAATCTATAGAGAAAAAAAAACTCGTCAGATTACACGAACAGTATTCATAGACATAAAATTGCTCTAATATTCACGCAAGTAGTTTATATATACATGCGGTCAGATCGTACTAGTTTTGATGAGTATTTTCACTAGTATATGAATGAGAAAAATGTAATAGAGTTTGTTTTGTTTTCTCTTCGTGCATTCTCTTCATCTTCAAAAATATTATTTCGATTATTTTTCTGTAGCAGAAAAACTATATCAAATGTGCTTAGTAAATTTGATTGGCTTCGAATAGAAATAGAAGAAGACATATGGCAATTCCAATGTCATTGTTTCATGTCGAAATTGTATTCTACTCTTATATTTCATTGTTTGTTCAGTATTTGTACCCATGTGGTTTTTTTTTGAAACATCCACCTTCTATTTTTTCTTCGAAGTTTTCTAAATATGAATGTTTATATAAGAGTTCTTTTCACAAGGTATATTCCACATTGTATTGAATTTATACTCAGAACACAATGGTTTTCTGATATGAATTTCTGTGATAAAATATCTATTATTTCCGTTTAGAACACTTAAACGAAGTAAAGTCGTAACAGTGACTATGTATAGATAACCAAGAAAAAAACTTTACGATGAAGTAATGTTGATTTAAAACAAAATGCTCTTTTTTGAATGGCTTCAAACAGAAACATAGTAGAAACTTGCGATTTCTGCCGTCCGAAAGAAGAGACGAAGACACATCAAATCATGTATTTGAAATCTCTTTGATAATTTTTTTTTGCATATGACCGAATTTCTTTAAGGTCAAGATAGTTTGAAGAGTTGCAAAACTTAATTTATTATTTTCAAAGATAAATAAGTATTGTCAATGGAAAAGTCACTTTTTCGTCTATATTTCGATGAAAATTAACTGTTACTGATCTATTTCAATACATTTATATTCCACAAAAATTTGTTTGAGAAGCATTTCAAGTTTTGTTTATAACTGAATCATTGTATATTCTAATATTTCGGTATTTTAGATGAGATAATAGGACTAAATAAATTGAATAATGACATCATCGTTTACTTCGAAAAATTCTCTTTAGAATAAATACGGCGAATGTAAGTAATCATCTAATTTATAAACATCAGATCCACGTTTTAAAACTAATACAAAGAACTTTTCTTTCTATAAATCATTTCATATTAACGAATATAGTTCTTGAATACCCTGAATTGAATTTTGAACAGAATTTTCAGCAATCATTTAATTAAATTGAAATGTTTTAGATTTATTCACTGATATTCCACTCAATTCAATAGTTAAATCATAATTAAATTTTGGTTTATTTATACAGATCCAATTTGCTTCACATTCTTCATTTATACGCATGTATATATAAGCATTAATAGTCGTTCAATATTTGCCTTATTTTTCTTTGTATACAATATTAAATCGAAGATTTGTTGATAGTTTTTTTTCGTCTTTATTCGGTCGTGATAGTGCTTGTTCTTGATATCGTTGTATTATATCGAGACTAAGTGTTTCTGATAGTATTTCAAAACTTGATTTAATTGAATTATCGAAGATATTTATTAAAATTGTTGATTTCTACCTTTCTTGATGTATCTAGATCCAGGAATACCTTGATAATTTTATTCTATTTTCTATCGAATATTATCATTAGATAAAATGAGTAATTATTGACTTGTTTACATAACTAAAGTCATTGTAATTCACAATTTCTCTGTTCAACAGCGATTACAATCCTAAATTATAATAGAAAATTTTCAATGATGAAGAATTAAACAGATATTAATATTAATAGAACTTCTATTCAGATTTTTTTTTCTGTAATATTTAGTATTTTAGTATTAGTAACAAAAGAAAATCAATAATTATATAGAATGTAACCTATTGATTGGAATTTTGTCTTAGCTATACTTACAATTTAGATGATCGAGGTAGAGAGAATAAGAGATAATTATTTGAATTTTTCTATCCTTTTTTGTCACAACCTTTCGTGACTGATCCAAAATTGATGTGAAGAAAACAGCAACAGAGTGCAGCATATTTCTCTATCGATTTGTTTCATATTTAAATCCCTTGTTAATAACTTGGACGTCATATAAAAGAAAACAAACTCAAGGGATTCTTCTATTCTTATATATCCTAATCGAGTTGTTTGTAGAAAAAAAATTCTCTATCCTTCTATAGATTTTATATATATATATATATATATATATAATATACTTCTTCAATGTTTATTTTCTATTACACAATACAAGACGAATTATTTCTGAATTGAGCCTGTGACTGGTTTTAATCGACATTTTTCATAAACGATTTAAATTCTTAAATTAAACGATTTT
Source organism: Rotaria sordida (assembly GCA_905250125.1). Classification (NCBI taxonomy): domain Eukaryota; kingdom Metazoa; phylum Rotifera; class Eurotatoria; order Philodinida; family Philodinidae; genus Rotaria; species Rotaria sordida. Next base: position 113,937 of record CAJNOL010000084.1, read on the forward strand.
CTTCATATTGTTAATTTCATATAGAAATTATCAACATGGAATTAGATACAATCAAACTTCATCAAATCTTACCGTTGTTTCCAAGTGAAATTCATGAAAAAACAAAAGAAATTTATGAACAAATTCCAGAAACATTATTAAAATTCTTAGATTTAACAGAAATCGTTAAAACTGCTGAATGTTATGAATCTGATTTACATCATAATACATACACTCCAATAAGTCGAAGTGAATATTGGGCAAGTTTATGTCAAGCTTCTAATGCTCTTATACCAAAAAACATTTACTATCAAAATGAAATCAAAATTAATTCAACACATTCAAATGTAGATCGATCGAAAGGAAAATCAAAAAAGCAAGTTCACCGTTTAATATTACCTATGAAATATAACAATAAACATGCAAATAATCTTCGCATACATTTACTTGATTCAATACGAAAGACATTTCATGATCAACAAATTATAGAAATAACATCAGATATTCTTGCTGATCAAATTGTACGAAAATGTTTAGAACAATGTCCAGATTGGGGTGAAAAACAATGTAAAACTTCATCAACAATTGTTCGATGTAGTTTAACTGATGTTATAGAACAAGAATCATCATTAGTAAATATCAATATAGATGTATATGCTCATCTTAGATATGAATATGAACGATCATTTCTTCCTTGGAAAAATGATAACCAACCAAAAATTGGTTATGACTTAACTATTGGATTAAGTGGTATATCAATTAATTGCATGACATTAATAGAATTTTGTGAATTAGTAGCTGAAAATGATGTTTTAAATGTAATTGCAATCATTGAAAAAAACCAATCCAACAATGATATCAAGTGATTTAAATAACAAAGATTTAAATCAATCACTGAGAAAGAAGACTCAATTAACATCGGACAGTCTTTAAAATATTTCTGCGTAGACGTACATTTAGTTTATTCTTATAATGAATGTATAACTTCTATTACCTAATTTTTAAAACTAATTTGATGAAATAAAATTGATCATCATAAACATAACAATTCTAGTTGACTCATATAAAACATTAAATAATAGAAAATTATGATTCTAATGTTAATACCACGTTAACAACTTTTGATATCATACAGGACCTTACTATTTGTCAGAGTTTTTGTTATTACAGATATATCATTAGATAAGTGTCTCATATTAATTATCTCTAATCTTTGTATTTTGTGCATTCAACAATATAACGAATCATCGAAAAGTTTTTAGATAAGATGTTTGTTCATTTTTGACGTATTTCCGATGAGTCAAAAAGTTATAGTTTTGTGCTCGTTTCGAATTTAGACTTAGAACTTTTGTTCGAGAGAAGTGAAATAATCTTTGAAAAACTCAAAAAATTAATTTGATCAGAACCTGTGAATCGACGTTTTTAGTGAACATGTTTGTTCATTGTGGATTGCTTGCAAGTATATTTTAGACGAACGACAAAGCTATATGTCGCGATCCGAATTTGAATATAAGCTTAGAAATATCATGTCTATTGTTGGTCAAGAGTAATGAGAGACTTTTTGAAAGATCTGAAAATAGTACGCCAACCAGTTTTCGTTTACCTTATAGGCCCCTTTTCGAACATGCTAAAAATTGACGGAGTCGATTGTTTTGTAGAGCGGACATCTCTCTACAAAATATGAAATTTAACTAAACTATAACTGTTACTGAAGTGAAGCTACAAGCATTTTTTCAAGCGCTCCTTTCAATATAAAACGGTTGTCGATTTTTCAAAAATTAGTATTTAGAAAAAATGAAAATTGAGGTGTCTTGTCGAAAAACAAGAAAAACTTCAAATAGTGCGATTTTTAGGATAGCTTTTAAATTACAAGCTCATATATAAATAAAGATTCCAACTTTTAGTTTCGAATCGCATTAGTGAAAATACAAAATTATTCCATTCAAAGTAATTTCTTGAACTTTTCAACGATTATTTCACTACTCTCGAACAAAGATTGAGACAAATTTTCTAAGCCCATATTCGAAAAGAGTATCCTGACTTATAATTTTTAACTTGTCGGAAATATTTTCTAACAGATCAAAAATGAACAAACATCTTGCCGAAAAAAGTTTCGATCATCCGTTACTTGCTATAATGCTAAGGGCATGATACTAATATATTGTTCAAAAATGTGCACGAGAGAACCTTCCGAACTTGAAAATTGCTCTTGGCTTTGGACTCTGTGTACAAAGGTAGGCTACAATGAAGTATGAAAAACCTCAAAAGGATAAGGACTTCTAGGTCTTCCATACAAAATTATAGCCATTTTACTAAAACTTTAGTCTATAGCACGGCATGTACAAAATAATTGAATGACGATATGTGGATCTGAAATTCTGCTCATTGGATGGGTCAACTTCTAACTAGAATGTTCCCTTTACGAGATATTAAATTCTCAAAAATCACTAATTTTTTTACGAAAGATCCGATAATCTCATGTGTTTTGGGGGATTCAATATTTCGTGAAGGGAATATTCTGTTAAGGTGAAAATTTCATAATATCCTAGTCATAATTAGACCTATCAATGGGCAGAATTTCGTGTCAAAATTTCGTCACTCGATTCTTTTGTACATACCATGCTATAGACTAAAACTTCAGTAAAATGGCTATAACTTTGTAGGAAAGGCCTAGAAGCTTTTATTCTTTTAAGGTTTTCAATGCCTCTTGATGGTCTACTTCGTGCACAGAGTCCGAGCTCGAAAGCACTTTTCAAGTTGGGAAAGTTCCAGGGCTGCCAAATCTCCTGATTTAGCCAGGAGACTCCTGATTTTTAGGCTTTTCTCCTGGTGAAAAAATCTCCTGAATCCAGGAGCTGATTTTTATGATTTTCTCCTGGTTTCTCCTGGTTTTTTAAAGGATTTTGTCACGTTTAATTGTAGTGATATTTTGAATCAATAAGACAAAGAAAAAGAGAACTATCACACTATTTCATAGATGCAATAGACAATAAGAAAACATGTCGTTTCTGCTTGTTAGGCCTGATAACATGCGTTTATTTGTGAGCTTATCTTCTTGACGGTTAAAATGTACCTCATGGACAAAAACTAGTTTAGTTCGCTTTTTCTATATCAACCTAGAATGCTATTTGTGAATTGACCTCCAGCCACATGAAATTTTTGTGGGCTCCTAATAGAAACGATTTGAAGTGCAATCTTATTGGTGCATAATTAGGAACTAAATGAATAATCATCTCAGTTATACAAAGTTCTATAATTATCTTTTTGAATAATTCAAACCTATTGAAACAAATTCAGTCTTTAGAAAAATATGGCCATGTTCATAGGTAGCGAAATGTTTTGGATCTAGAGTAGGCTCAACAATTTTTTACAAGATTCGCACCACGAAATTAAAAATATGCAGTAAGCCAATTTTTTTGATGCCATCTTGATGAAACAAAGTTAGTATTTCTCATTTCGAACTCGTATTTTGTAATGTATGACGCTGATGTAGATAAGAAAAGCATTTGCAACTTATGTGTCAAAAAACGTGCATTTAAGAAAACATGTCGATGATTATCTTCATTGACTTCCAACTCTCACAAGAATTCTTTTCCATCTGCTGTGCTAAAAAATAAAATAATGTCCAAGCAGCAATGTTCACAAAAACGACATTACATTATGAATGTTTTTATTGTGTTGAAAAGATATTTTTTCTGCGGGAATATTTTTCTATACTCGTCGTTTTCTTGCTCCATTGCTTATGGCAATGGGAACTCCATTAAGTATTGGTGTTCCCGCATTTTTTCTCGTATTTACCTACATATTTGGATACATATATGTAGCAGCGTTTTATTTTTACGTAACTAACCTACTGTAGCTCCAATCATAATTATATTTTTAATTTCAAGTCGTGTCACGGTTATCTTAAAATCTAAAAATAAAACAGGAATAGGAATTCCTGAAGTTTTACGATTAGAAATGTAAATCGCCGAGCTGAGTCGCCGCTGTCGGTGGGACAAAAAAACTAACAGTTTTGAAGATTTTTCGACGCCTGAGATCACTCTTCAACGATGTTTCTGTCTAGGTTTTTTATCAGTGTGTTCTCTACCATTGTTTTCTCTTTTTTCATCCGATAATTTCTCGGAAATAAGAAAACCTTAAAGAAATCGTCCAACAAATTCACTTGCCTTCGCCGACAGACTAAAAAATTTGAGTATTTTCAGTCGCTACCGAAATAAAAAAAATAAAATCACACTTACACATCACCGATCTATGAGCTGGTTTACGCTTCTGCTTATGGAAGTGAAAATAAATTTTTTTCTGGGAATAAGAGTGTAAGAACAAGAATAACAATTTTTTTCCGAGAAAGAGAATATACGGGCGAGAACAGCAAATTTTTTCTGAGAACAGAAAAAATAATCGAGAAAAGTTGCTCTCATAACACTAATGATCGGGTAATGTAAACTTAGTCGCTAAAAATGATGAAAGTCTTTGGCAGCTACTAGCTGATATGATTCAGATTTTTTATGTAGTACTTCGTCACTTTTAACGAAAGAACCTCACTTGAAATCATGGCTGACCCAAGATTTGACATTTATTCACACAAAACTAAAAGTTTTCTCAAAAACAGTTTCTAGGTCTGTTTCAATAAATGTTACTATTTGTTGTCGATAGCGACAAAAAATCTTGACGTCTGTTCAAATTTTTTATGTACTGCACAAACCTATCAATTTAACGTAGTAGAAAACAATTATTTGAGCGTACCATAGTCTATGGAATCTGAACCTAAGATAGGCTTTAGTCTACTCAAGCCGTATGATTCCATCATCTACAAATAGACGCTATCTAAGCCTTCATTTATTCCATTCACGAGTCTACCTAAGCCTTTAGCTGTCCAAGCTAGAGTAGGCTCGAGCATACTCAGGACTTGTGACCTCTTCGTTCATGGTCATGTTACAAAAGTGACATGAACGATACAGTTAATAAATTATTGTTCATGTATGCCCATTTTGTTTAGTTACATATTAATGTCTAATTAAACTTCATTTTCTATTTTGTCGATATATTTTGATAAACCACTGTAAAATGAGTAGTAAAATGAATTCCACATAATTATGTTTTTTTAAGAATACATATCACTTAGAGGAAATTTTGTCATCAGTAACTTAGTAGAAGAACATAACGAGTGATTAGACGAACGAAAACTTCAGTTTTCTTTGAGAGAAGAGCACTAATTCATTTTCTGATTTCAATAAACATCTTCTGATTTTTCTCCTGATTTTTCAGTAAACATTCCCTAGTAAACTCCTGTTTTTCGCAAAAAACTCCTGATTTTTGAAATTTGGATTTGGCAGCCCTGGAAAGTTCCCTCATTAGTTGATGGTCAATATTGACTTGTCTTAAATTAATTGATCAATAAAGTTATGGGAAAATGCAGACGAGCAAGATATTCAATTGACAAAAAGTATCATTTAATGTTTTTCCATTTGCAACAATTGCTTATCAATATGATGAATATTTTGGTCTTTTTGAAGAACAAAAATAATATACCATTTTGAATTACATACATTCGATACTATGAACGAAGTAAAAAACCTTTGATAATTTTTCTACCTTGAAATTTACTCAAACAGTAGAAAATATCGAACTAGAATCCTTTGCTCTATCATTGATGATAGCAGAAACAAAACCCTAAGAGAACCAGCGATAGATGATGATCTGCGATGAATAATTTTATCTTTACTATATGAAAATTTTTCATATAATATTAGTATGAGTCATAATAGATAAACACTCGATGTGTAGTTTTCGATGTCGTCACATTTTTAGCGCACTCTATTAAATCAAAATAGTAATAACAACAAAATCAATGCACATAGTTAACTTTAAAACAGTTTATAATCTTTTCATCGAAGAAAATATTTCAGAAGAATTACTCTCATTAAATAAATAACGTACACAATTCTATTATATCTGCATTGTATTTTTGCTGTCTTAAAAACTTATTTTGGTTGTTTGTATTTTTTGCCTTATAATAGAATATTTGTTTCGATCCATAGGAGTAGAAACAAATATTGATGCTATAGAATGAGAAAGAAAAAAAAAATCTATGAAAAGAGACGAAAAGCTGAATAAATTATAAAAATAACGACAAACATTTGAGTCTACTTTAAATACCTTTGAGTATGTTTTTCACATACATGTGATGAGTAACAAATGTTTTTTTTTTATTTATCAGATGAATAACTTTAGTACAAGTATTGGAATTAGATAAAAGTAAAACTACATTAAGGTTCTGTGACTTTTATGATAAAGATTTCATATAACTATTTGTCACCTATTAGAAATTATATTAGAAGATCGGAAGTTAAAGTGAACTTCTCTAGTTTATTTATACATAAGAAAGCGAAGGAAAGATAACAGAGACAGTGACTCAATTATATGAAAGAGAAAGTAGTTGAAGAAGAACAATCATACACTCCAAGAACGATGACACATATATATATATATGTAAACCGGGAAGGTTCCAACGTAAGTTGGAAAAACAAATATTAAGAAAGAGAAAACAAAACTTTGAAAGTTCCAACATACATGAATAGTAACCAGTAAGGAAAATACAATGAGTCACTATATCACACTATTAATGAATTTTATTTGCATAACTATCAATTTATTATTCACATGAAGAAAAAATTTTGTTGAATATGAATACAATATTTCGAATTGAAAAAATCAACCAACAATCATGTGCACTGACTATTGATGAATTCTCTCGAATGATTACAAATTTTTATTCTTTTTAAATTTTTTTTTCCTATAATCTCAGATTATTAGTTTTTAGATCATATATTTCTATAATTTCATTTCTTCAAAACGTATTCAATTTTAATCATCATAATCAAAAATAACAATGTACTTTGGACGCATTCAATATTGTCTCAGTAAGTTTAGGTCGAAGATTTTCTTTTTTATTTCAATAAAAGTACAATTGCGTTTCATGTGATGACAATTCAGTTTTATGATGTAGAAACTTTTAATAGACTCGTTCTTATCTTGGATTTTACAATAGATACATACGACCTTCTAAATTTCTATTTATTTTTGAAAAGTATCTTACTGTTTTAACTGTACGAAGTCCATGTCTGATCGATAAATGTAATAGATGATATCATAAAATGTATTTTTTGAAAAAAATTCATGAAAAGATTTATCAAAAATAATAATTTTATTTTTCGATACTTTTTCATCAATATCAACTATATGAATTTCTAATAAAGTAAAACGAAAAAAAATCATGAGGTTTTCGATAAAAGTATGTCTGTTCAATTATGTTTTTATTCGAGTTCAACTAACGTGGCCTGATGGTCTAATGGTATGATTCTCGCTTTGGGTGCGAGAGGCTCCGGTTTCGATCACCGGTCAGGCCCTTTTTGTTATTTCGTTTCTTTTTAGTTATACGAAACGAAATCATTCTTTTACAAGTTAGTTATATATGTAAATATAGTTATGTGCCGTTTACTATGAATAGCCATGGCCTGATGGTCTAATGGTATGATTCTCGCTTTGGGTGCGAGAGGCTCCGGTTTCGATCACCGGTCAGGCCCATCTTTTTCTTTTTTTTTCGTTCTCTTATGTTCAATCAAACGTAACGGTATTTTATTTAATATATTCATCTCGTTTCTTTCTAAGTACAATAAAAGAATGTATGAATCTAAATGATATGAAAAGATTATTTTTTTTTGATATATTTATTTTTATTAAACTTGATGTTAGGGTGTGGATGTGTGTGTATAAGACGACTATGGTAAATCAATGCATCAGTATCCAACATTCTTGACATCTTGAATATAGTTTTTTTTATCTACGCAAAAATCAGAAACTACATTATTTAGAACATTCGCAAACGTATCTCAGCTATTGAAATTTCGAGGAAGGCTTTGGAATTTTCTAGAACAATCTAAGTCTTTTTGTTATTACCATTCAAAACCTTTTTTTCATTGCTAGGAAACTCTGAGAAAGGAGACTGTCGCCTGTTGTCCTCGATTAGTAGAGAAACATACTGACTGATCGTTGGCTTTTCTCATTCCACCGTTCGCTGCTAGGAAAAACATACTCATTAGCCTTGACCTAAAACTTACACTCACTATTTTTTTTATTATTATTACTTCATGCTTTATGATGAACACAATTAGTGATTTAAATTCTACTAAGTGGCAGAAAAAAAAAGTTGAATTGCTTACATATTCCTAATATTGTATTTCACTCTGATATTTTTGTTGCCAATGAAAAAATTCGCTATTAAACAAGATGTATAACAGCTTTGTTGTTCATTTTCGCACTTAACGTATTTATTTATCATTTTTCTTCAATGATTCAGTCGCACAAACTTATTCATTTCTACGCATAGATATAGGTAGTTTTTTCCACAACTTGAAAGAACAGAAAAAAAAACGTGATAGAAAAAATATTTGCCGTCAACACATAACATTGAAGAGAACTGTTTTTTTTTTTTCATTCTTTTCTTCCTTTCATAGAAGCAGCAAAGAAAAACAAAACAGCACAAAAACATATTTTGGAATAAAATATAGTGTAATTTTGCCAAGTATATGAATGATTTACTTTTCCAAGTTTTTTTATTCTTTTAGATTACATTTATTCAATTAGAAAAAAATGTCAGAATATCAAGTTAATATTATCGTTTATGGTACTGAAGACATTTTGGAATCAACGGAATTATGTTTTCCAATTCCTATGCTTATAATTCAAGATATATCATCTCTTCTCAGTAAGGTTGGCAACAGTTCTAAACTTACGGATTTTAGATTAAAACGTTATTTTATATTACTTCTTGAATCGATTGGAAAAGATGAGGATCTCTTTTACACACAAATGGAAGAAAATCCTCAAGTAGTATCTATATTTCATGTATGGAATGAAAATTTTATACCTACATTTAAAATTACAAAATTATATTATATACCAAAAGATGCGATTAGTCTTGCTTTGTCATTAAGTATAATTCAATTTTTTAAAAATGAAGCTGAAAAACAAATTAAATTGGATCAAATCCCCCTCTCGAAAATTTACTTAAGAAAAGCAGAGAAAACTAAAGAATGGATTATGTCAAATTTAAGAGTATGTTGATAAATATGTTTTGAAAAAAAAAAAAATTTGAATGAATTAATTTTATTTAGGCTGAACCGTGTCATATATTAGTAATACCTCTTAATACTAATAGTACAAATTTGACTAATACTATACAAAGTTTACAACAATATTGTAAATATTTTAAAAATTATTATTATTTCGAATTGATAAAAATTTTTTTTTATTCAGGCGCAAAATTTGGTTATCCAGAAGCCATAATATGTCCACTTGATGATTATATTCCAAAAAGTGAAATATATCATAAATTACCATATGGAAAACTTTTATTTGAATATGAAGATCCAAAAATAATATGTCGTTGGATTCGATATTTATCACCAATACGTATATATCTATATGGAAATGAACAAGTTATACCAAATGAATGGAGTAAACAAATGATATCAAATGAAGCCGATGATTCTGTTAAACTTATTGTTAATGATGATGATTGGTATACATTTCTTGAAAATGAATCAGTTGATGATAGTATTAAATGGAATTTTTCTGCTAAACATGGTCGAACATGGAAAATAACTCAATTAACACCAATTAAATTAGATAGTCTAATAGATAACATACGTTTTCGATCCTCTCTACGACGTGCAAATATTACATATTATTCTCGTATGTCGACTGTTACTGCACAAATCTTTGATTGGTTTGATGAATGTTTAGAATATGGTTATATTAAGAATGAGGTATATATATGTTTCTCATTTAGAAACAAAAATCTTTCCTTTTTATATATCAAATTTGTTGTATACATTTATGTTCTATACTAAAATAAGATCTACAGTACATAGTTTTAACTCCAAACTTTGTGATAATCGAGAATTTGAAAACGGAAATCCTATAGACTGTGAAATGATTTTAATGTTTTGATTCAATTAAAACAAAATTATATTGTAAACCTGAAACAGAAAAATCGTTCTTTTCAATCAATATACTGAGTGAAAGTTTTAAGTCAAGGTTTAACGATACTTCCCCTTCATATCAACTGGGTTAATGATCAAAGACTAATAAGTATGTTTTTCTTACCAGCGCGGGTAGAAAACGACAGATCAACGATGATTGGGTACATTTATCTAGCAACCGCAGACACCAATCATTGGATTCCTTCCCTAGAGTTCCTGAGCAATGCAAAAAGACTCTGAACGGCGTTAACAACAAAATTCAGACTGTTCTACAATATGTCAACGTCTTTCCTCAAAATTTGAATGGTTGAAATACGATTGTGAATATTCTAAATAGTGCAGATTTTGATTTTTTTTCGCAGATAAAAATTTATATTTAAGATGTCAAGGATGATGGGTATAGTGATGCATTGATTTGCCACAGTTGTCTTATGATCAACATAAAAAAACGTGAACTAATCAATTTATACCTTTCAAAAATAATCAATAATAGTGTTTCTGACTTTATTGAAACATATATCACGGTTTTGAGACCTAATATAGATATATATATGATAGGCTTATTTGCCAGTTGAATCAATGATTAGAATAATAATAATGTTGAATTAAGAAAAACGAAATCCGAAAAAGATAAATAATGAGCGAATAACAACAATGTAAACGAAAAATAGAGCGTCAGTAAAAACTAGAAAATATTTCTATTTGAAATGCACAAATAAATAAGACAGTTTGCATCATTGACGATCGATTATCCTTGGAAAACAATTAAAGTCTGCGAGAGATTTTTCATTTGACGCATTTTGTATTCAATAGTTCATCTATAAAAATCATTTTTAACATATACAAAGTTATTTTTTATTGAATGAGTTAACATATTAAAGATATATCTTCGATATAGAGCATCGAAGTTCGACGAAATTTTGTATATTCATTGAATCGATTACAACGTATTCATAGAACTTTTCTTTCGTTTCTAATCTTTACTGTTTAAGAATTTTTCAGATGCTAATAAACTATTTGAGCGTGTAATTTTTTAAAATATATTTTAAGCTGTAAATACCGAAATACTATGATTTGAAAGAGAACTCTATACTGCTATGAATAATGAAAAAATATTTTTTAAATTAGTGACACGTTTTTCATTTCGCAAACTAAAATTCAGTAATATTACATCAAGTTATCAAGAAACTGCAGCATATTTCTATTGATCGATTGTACTTGAGAAACTTCTTTCTTTCATACAAAGATGAAGATTCTATACTATCTAATGAAAGAGTACATCATCCTCGAGAATGAAATATGATGAAAAAGAAAAATCTTGAGAATTCAATCGTTGACATAATATCATCTTTTAAAAAAGCGGGAAAATGTTTTGTTTTACGTTTTATTTAACTGTCATTCAACATAAAGATGTCATATAGTCATTTTACATATCAATTGCAAAAATTAATTCTGACATATTAAATTGTGTGTCCAACGAATAGAGATGTGCGGAACCCAAGTTTTTCTGGTTCCAGTTTCGGTAAATTTTTTTTTCTAGTGATCACACGCATCTCAAGTATTGTCTCGTACAATGAGCATAAAGTAGTACTACTCACAATTTTCCTACGAGTTTTACTGTTCGCCCTATGTGAACCGAACTCCTTCAACGTTTAATGTAACATGTTTTGAATCTTTGATTCACAGAAGTTTAGTTCACTTCAATCAACCAAATTACCTAGATTCACTCTAGAATATTGTCTGAAGAGAATTCTAGAGACATTACTAAGAAATCTTTCGAAACTGAAAACTCATGTTTTTTTTTATGAATTTTTAAAACAGACATCTCAGATAGTATGCCTACATATATATCTCAAAAATTGTTATTTTACGAAAGTCAAATTTTCAAAAATAGAAGACCTCCTATATTCAAGCTTCTTAAGAAATTCTAATTGTTATTCTCTAAATATCTGAAATAATTAATAAAAGAATTCATAAAATAGTAAACCTAGAATGATATATCATTTTCATTTCAAAATACAATTGTATTCTTTGAAAAATTTGTATTTTAGTTCAAATTAACTAGACGTGATAAATCGATTCCAACGGATAATGGCAAAGATACACGAGAAACTAATCTTCAACCATTAAGATTCGATCGTATTGAAGAAATTAATTATTCATCAAATTTTAATGAAAAAGATAATGGCTCATATAGTTTAACATATTCACCTAATCTATTAAATGAAATAATTAATTATTATTCAAATAAATTCGATCGAATATATATATGGCTTGATAATGATTTCTATTCAATTGAACAACGTTTTCAATCAATAATTTATCCAAATCAATGGAATAGTTTTTCAAATACTAATGAATGTCAAAAATTTATTTTAAATCAACAATTACAATATAATCCAAAGATATATTTAATTTCATCATATTATTCAGCTGAACAATTATTTACATATGAACATGTATCTAATATTCATGTAGCTTATTTATATTCAAAACAAATTGATATACCATCTCGATGGATAAATGTTTTTCCAAGAATACGAGGAATTTATAAAAATTTAGATTCACTTTTTGAACAAGTTAATTTTGATATAACAACAAATATTGAATTATTACCATTTCAACATCAACAACAAGTATGTACTTATAAAATTATTCTTTTTGTTTTTTATTAAATAACTTCTCCTTTTCATTTTCTTTTCGTTTTTGAAGGCACATGAAGATCCATTGCCAGTAACATTTTTAGATATAGATCAAGGTGGATTTAAACGTCAGCGATATTTAATTGAAATCGTACTTAAATTACCACGTACATTAGAAGCTAAACAAGAAATGATTGATGAACTTCGTCGTGTATCAATTGACAACAATATATTTTTAAAACAGATTAATGATTTTGAACTAAATTATCATTCAAATGCAGCTATACAATGGTATACACGTGATTCTTTTCTTTATCGTATATTAAATCAAGCATTACGTTGTGAAGATATTGCATCAATAATAAAACATCGATTTTTTATTGCTGATTTATATCAAAACTTAGATGAACTTCATAATCACATAATTAGTTCATATAATAATTCGCAGCAGACTATATTAACATATTACCGAGGACAATCAATGTCATCATCGGAAATTGAGCAATTTAAACAACATGTTGGAAAACTTATATCAATTAATACATTTTTTTCTACGACATCATCACTTGATATTGCACTTGTGTTCGCTGGAGGATCGACACTTGAAGGTGTTACATCAAATAAACCAGTTATATTCAGTCTTGAAGTCAATCCACTTATTGAAAATACACGACCTTATGCTAATATTAGTTTTTATTCTGCTTATGAGGAAGAAGATGAAGTTTTATTTGCATTAGGTTCAGTATTTCGTATAGAAAAAGTTGATTTCTTATCTGTCAATGATAACATACATGTGATACATTTAAAAATGATCGATGAAAGTGAATTACCAAAAGAATATATGACAAATGATTTTTCACAATTTGTTCCCGAACAATTAATTTCAGGTAAAACAGAAAATTTATCAATATCACATAATGATTATTTTGTAAAAAAAAAAACTTTTTTCTATAGATCCAATTTATGCTCTTGTTGGTTTAACTTCACTATTTCAAGTAAATGAACAATGTTCCCATATTAAATCTATACTCGAAGAAGTCGACGTTCAGTTTTTTGATAATACTGACGATTTAGATCACTATACAAAAACAATGCAACGAATTCAATCTTTTGTCATTTTTATCGATAGTCAATTGCCTATTCCTGATCGAAATCAACAAATAAAATTAATTTCATATGCAGAGAATGACATGCATTTTAACGATCTTATTTATGAATTATTGTATGAAATGCAAAACAGTAATAAGAAATCAAAAGAATATATTAAAGACTTATATATGAATGTAGCTAATGTCTATCGCCCTTCAAGTAAGTAAACTTTACTATATAGATCTTCAAAACATATATTGATCTACCAGTATTTTATCTCAAATCCCTTTTTAATACAAACATATAAAACAAAAGCAAAATTATATGAAAGAGTAGATTCTATTTTATTTGAATAGATGAACATGCAATATAGAACGTCGAAAACCTTCTAGTAAAAATTGTAGTTCTGCATTCTAAACTATAGAATGAATTTCAAGACTTATAGAGCCTCACGATATTTGCTGTTACTGCCGATACAACAAAGTTTTCAAATCTTTAGTTTTCTGTCAACATAATGGTTTCAAATAGGTCAATCATTTAGCGACGAAAGTTTCTTTCAAGTCTTTTGATGTAGATGACTTGATAAGATACAGAAACAATGCACGGATACCCGTCAAAAGTTCATGCGACTCAGTGAACCATGGTATGACTGAGGTTGCATAACGAGGACAAACTAAAGCTTTCAAAACTATGGTCTATATGTGATGTGCAAAAAGTCAGCTTCCATTATAGCTCGTTTGATAACTTATTCGATAACTTACGAAACTCCACATTTGTGAAAGTAGAAAGAATGTGAGTCACAAAAACAGAGTAAGATCGTACAGCAGAAATTGTTCTAATTTTTAGTACAGTATAAAATTAACGAATCTTCATATCTCTAAGGCCTTGTAGGCGAACTTTTATTATACAATAGAAGACTTTTATAGATATTCGTTCTTTTCTCCTCAATCTTCATACCAAAAGAATCTAGCAATTAATTTCAATAGAATACGATCAATTTTATTCATTTGACATTGTTCTGAAACCCATGGTTTTTTTTCACGGCATGTACATGCATATTGATATGTAGCTTTATAAATTTATTTCTTTGTTTCTATCCATTCTGTTTTCAGTGATCCCTTCCAACGTGTACAGTTTTCACCACAGAGAGAGAACACAACGATAATGACTTAATCTGGATCAACATTCGTTTTATCAAGACCAACAACAACTCCTCGACTTTCTTTACCTTCATTGTCTATTTTTAGTGATATGAGATCCGCAAACCCTTTGTTATGATCACTGAGAGAACAGCATTAGCAAGCTCATATCAGATCCGGTTTAGGAGTTTCTACTGAATAATTTTTAAATAAGAACATATGAATGTGACTGCATTGATGCGGATTTCTGTAAAAAGAAAACCACATGACTTTCATTAGCAAATGTTTTATAAGTGCCAGTGCGATAAAATCATTAGTCTTCGGGTAATCATTTGATATAGCTGACAAGACTTAGATGCTAGTGGCGAAATATTCTGATACAATAATTTATATCACATTCCAGTTTAGGAGACTTTTGTTGTGAAAGAAAAATTATATGAATTTTGTGAATGATCTATAATCAAGATAGGTGTCTGTTTCACTGCAGTAATTACACTTGTCTAGCTCTATGGAAGGACATGCCCTCGTAACCTCTTGAAAAAGCTATCTAACGAACTGTAAAAGAAACTAGTTCAAACTCTTGTCCAGAGAAATGACAAGAGAAAGAAGTGGTACTATACGCAAAATTAGAACGCTTTGTTCGTGTGGTCTTACACTCTTCTACTGATCTACATTCTTTTGACTTTGACGATTCTAAAGTTTCATACCTTGTTGAAAGAGCTATCTAACCAGTTCTGATAGAAGCTAGCTCCCTGCAGATCATATCTAGACAATAGTTTTGAGAGCTTTAATATGTCTTCATTATCCAATCTCGCTCAGATCATTTCAGATATTGGAGTGCTACACTTTTTGCACCCCGTTCAATTCTCCCAATATTTATCTAGATAGAAGCATAGTCTTACATAATGCCTTGATCAACTCTGATAGCTAAATAATATAGTTTTACGACTAATCCATGTTCAAAAAAATT
Source organism: Rotaria sordida (assembly GCA_905250125.1). Classification (NCBI taxonomy): domain Eukaryota; kingdom Metazoa; phylum Rotifera; class Eurotatoria; order Philodinida; family Philodinidae; genus Rotaria; species Rotaria sordida. The sequence goes on from CAJNOL010000084.1 coordinate 129,802, forward strand.
CTCAAAAATTCCTTGAACTCATTACCAACATATTTGCTAGCTTGAACACTTTCATTCAATATATCATTGGTGCTGGTGAATATATAGTGAATAATTTCAATGAGCTGCATCAGGTTCCTCTACACCAGCATTCTTTTTAGGTGACCTATGCCGATACGAGCGGCATACCTAAGAGAAATCTTTACCTCTTCTCTAAGAGATTTCTCATCGAACCAGGAGTGTCCCGAGTGTGAAGAGGAGTCAGAGGTGACTTCCTACTCAATCTTGAATTATTTTCGTTTTTCATCAGTGAAACTGAACGATTTTCCTCTTTTTCTTTCTTCACTAATCCCCGCAACATGAGTTGATACCGCACAACGTTGTGAGCCCTACCTTCTCTCAGTAGTCAAACCCTACCACCGAATCTTGATGACTTCGGGACGTCTCTGCATCTGATCATGTCAATAACCTTGAATCACTCAGTTTCGTTTGATTCTAGTTAAAAAGGACAGAATTTGAGTCTCTAAGCAATAGACAATTTCAACGATATTATCGAACTAAATGAAAAGAAAGTTACGATTGCTTCATAATTGAAAGTCCTTTTTTTTTTAATTATTTATTTTCATGAATTTTTCCTTCAGACAAAACTACCTTTTACGTTCAACTTCTGCTTTCGTCAACTTCGAAAAAGAAATCTGAAGAAGAATTTAAAACAAAATTTTCATCATCATCAATAATCACTTTTTATCAAACAGAACCATGTATCTATTTTCTTGAATCTATAAGTGAACCATCCAAAATAGGCAATGGTATACTTATTCTTCAATCGGATGATACTAATATCGATAATATAATCGATCGATTTGAACAGATTGATTCCATAAAACATATGTACATATGTTCAAAAAATGCTTTTAATATTCAATATCGAAGAATTATTCATGGAAAATTCTACAATGAAAACGATTTATATGCACAACTCTACTCTGATAATTTGTCTCATTCATTTATAAAAGCTAATGAACAAATTGATTTGTATAAAAATAAAAATGAAGCCAGTCGATATTTTCTACAAATGGAACAATTCTATAAACTTATGAAAGAATATCAAAATCAAGAAATAGATCCTCTGGAGTGATAACACAAAATAACTTATAATAAACAATCCGATGAAAAAACTACATTGATTTTTCTTTTTTTTCTTTCATGTTGTTTTACTTATCATATTATTTGAAAAGATTTAATATGGTTTTTTTTCAGATTATAAAAGAATCCTAAATGGATAAGAGATATTTTATTATTATTGATGAAACGGTGGAGTCTCAAGCACCTTTTTTCGCTCAAAATCCTATATTTCAAACATGGTTACGTGCTTATAATAATGTACCTGAAGCCTTAAAATTTATATCTCAAATAAAATTACCATATAGTATAAATGTATATCTAGCAAGAGATAATATTTTTGATGATGGTTTACCATCAAACATAAATGGTCAAATACCTACTCTTATTCAAACTTTAAATGATTTACAGACAGTTCATCTTGTTACTATATTTACTCCCAATATAAGTACTGATACTCAACCACAAATTCGTGCCGTTACTTCTTATCCAAGATTGATAAAAGACGTCATTTCAGTGGTCGATTTACATGGATATATGTGTTTAGAAGGTACATCCTATTTTGACCAGGAAATATCTCGTTGTATTGTTACAAAAGAAGCACATCTTACACAAAATTTAAGTCAAAATAGAGAAGAATTAATGAAATATTTGGAAAGAGTTCATAATGATCGACAACAAATACTAAATGTTATAGTAGAAGAACATTTTAATAAGCCCAGTGAAGAATCACAATAAACTGTCATTGATTTACATTTTGTTATATCGACGATAAATAATATTTATTTTGAACAGCATTTTTACCGTCCATTAATTGAGATGTATGAATGTGTTGTATTATTATTTTTGTTTAAAACTTATGAGGTTATGATATTCTTTTAAGACAAAGAACTAAATTACATTCTAATCTTCTAAACGTGTGACGAATTTATAGTATAAGTTATAATAAACAAAAGGCGTTTTGTGAGACTCGTTTAGAGTAGCATTAGTTTTTTTTCGATTAGTTCTTCTCGTCATAAGAAAATAGGACATTTTTTGAGAAAGTTTTAATAGTCATCTTGGACAAATTTCAATATATACATTAAAAAAAAAGTAACCAGTGATATCATTCATTATAGTTGTTATAATACCATAATATTAGTAATTAAACTCTTCTTTTGTTAGTACAGAGACAAATCTTTGACGGATCCACTTTTGTATAGAACATAAAAACTAACAGCGGCATCAAGATTTTCGCCCTAGGAAAAAGATTGAGTCCGCCTGAGACCTTCTGTAGGACCACAGTTAACAACAACTTAAAAGTTGTTAGAGCAATTCCTGTAAGATTAAAATGTAAAACATAATGTAGTTGCTGTTACTAATTACAGAGAAATCGTTTTGTTCTATCTATTTTGAAACAATTCTTCACCATCTTTCTACTTAATCCTTAATAAATGCAATAAGGAAGTAATTTATACATTATAATGTGATGTTACTGATATACTATCCATGATTGTATATTAATAACGTTTGTCACAGCCTGTGACACGAGGCGGGAGGGAAGCATTGCTAAGGTGTTTGTCACGGTCTGTGATGAAGGAGCGACATTGCTAAGTATGTCTGTGAGAGGAGAAAAGGGTTCAAAGTTCTACATCTACACATCAACATTCCTTGTAGATCATATTTCATAAAAAAAAAAATTTCGAGGTGCTCAACCTTCTGTGGCACTGACACAAACAGAAATTTGTAGTAATTAATTCAGCATACTCTGCTACTAGTGTATATGATGTATTACAGCTACTCAAATATGTTAGGATACTGTTAAGTAATTATCAAATACTTGAGTGCAAAGACTTCGAGGTACTTATTCAGCTGTTTAATTGAAATAGTTTTACAGTGTAAATACATTAACCGTATCTTTTTTGTACCTTGCATTGAATACATTTGTAATCGATGCTTAATTAAGTATTTAAACAAGAAATCGATATTAAGAAAAAAAAATTTAGCTCATTTTGACTGTCATTTTTATTATGAAAGAAAATATGTTCTCTATTATCTTTAATAAGAAGCTCATAACTTCATTGTTTATACACATATCTTTTTCTCTGATTATTCTAGGAAATTTTTATTATAAGAAAATTGTGTTATTTTTATGTAATTTATCATTATTATTTTTGTTTCATATTTCTAATAAATTTTTGATACTTGATAAATTTTAATACGAGAATGTTCTAAATGACTTGATCAAGAAAATCATATACAATAGAAATATGACAAAAATCGACGTCTAGCGACTCCCATCAAAACTCTTCGACTACTGAATTATTAAATCTCCAATGGTAAATGTGATTATGTAAGAAAATTTATTATTGTATAAATTTTTCTTTATTTTTATTATTAATTTAATTATGAGTGGTTTAAGAAAATCATCACGAATACGTAAACCTATAACAACAATAGACCAAAATCTTGACGATGAAGAAGATGAACAAGTATTTGTTACACCAAAATCAAAAAAAATTACTCAAACAATAGCATCAACTAAACGTTCATCAACGGATGATTATGATGAACAAGAAACAATAATACCGAAAAAAAGACAAAAGAAAAAATCATCATCATCATCATCAACAACAACAACTACAAAAACATCACCATATTTTAATAAAAAATCAACAACAAAGAAAACTACTACCAAATCAAAAGGCAAAAAAAAGATTGAAAAAACAAATAATCAAAGTATTGATGAAAATGCAACATTATCTAATGATACTACTAATCTAACAACAACAACAACAAGTAAGTTTAAATTAAGATTAAATATAAATTAATTGAATATCATTTAATTAGCAACAACACCAAACGATGAGAATAATACAGATTCCGATGATGATGATGATGATGATGATGCATGGGAAAATGTTCATTCAAAGCCTAATGAAGAAGTTACTATTCAAAAAGTAATAAATAATAAATATATATTTTTCTAAATCTTCTAAAAAAAAAACAATTCTATTCTTAGTTACTTAAAGAACGTGAAGAAAATCAATCAAATAAAATTAATGATGAAGTTGAAGTAAATTTAACTAGTGAGGAAGTTGCTGCAACTCAAAGTAAACGAAAAAAAAATCTCAATTCTAAAGAACATCAATTAGAACTTTATTTAAAACGTGTATTAAAAAAAAATTTTTTACAAAAACATAAACATCATATTGTTTGTAATCTTGGTCATGGTTTTCATTTAATAAAAACATATATAAATAATCAAGAATTGAATTCACTTATGTTTTCATTATTTGATGAATCAATAACAAAAACACTTATTTATAATAATAAAACAACAAATATGAATGATATACATCGACTTGTTAAATATTTTAATGAAATTTTTATTCTTATTGATAAACCATCAAATGATATACAAGAAAATCAACCAATAACAATGAAAAAATTACATCAAGCTATGAGTGAACATCTTACTAATACTTTATCACCTATACGAGTTATTCTTTTTGCTATATATGTTCGTCTTCTTCAATATGAATGTCGATTAGTATTTGCTGCTGATTTACCACCAATTAGACCACGACAAGAAAAAGATGAAAAATTTCATATACCACATGGTAGTCTTATAAAAAATATTAAGAAAAGAAAATCAACTATATCCGATGATGATAATAGTAATAGTAATAGTAATGAAGATACATCACGTCTTCATTCACATGATCATTCATCTGATTTATCTCGTATTGTTTCTTCAAATTCTTCAGAAATAGTTAAAAATAATCAAGCTATTTCACCACCACCACCAACAACAACGACAACAAATTCTAAACAATTAAAATCTAAAATAAAAACACGTTCTTTAATGCCTCGATATTATTGGATTGAACTTTTTATTGAAACAATAGATGATGGTTATATTCCAATAGATATTTTTACATCAAAAATAAATTCTATAAAAGATTTTGAAGTTAATATTAAATTTCCAATGCTTTATGTATGGGCATTTGATACTGATTTATCTAGTTTATATGCTAAAGATGTAACAAAAAGATATTCACAAAAATGGTTAACAACACCTTATCGTACATCACATATTGAACATAAAACAAATGGTGATTCAAAATGGTATGAAAAATTAATGAAAAAATATCAACCAAAAGATAAAAGAAAATCAACATATTCTCAATTTGAAAATAAACAAATTGAAAGTTTGTAAATTAATTTAATTTAATTTAATTTAATTTATTCTTGTCTTCAAAAAGATCAATTAGCTCAACAACCAATTCCACAATCAAAAGCCGAATTAAATGGACATCCATTATATGTATTAAAATCTAAATTACTTAAATTTGAAGGAATTTATCCAAATGATACACCACCAATTGGGTGGTTTAAAGTAAGGAAATTAAATTTATTCCATAATAAGTACTTGAGATTGATTTATGAAGGTTAAATAAATCGATATTTAATATATTCCTATTTGAAAGAATTAACAAGAGCAATGTAAGAGTAACATCAGTTAGATTGCTGATATTAACTAGGAACTGCATTTAAGTACAATAACTAGTAATATAAAGGATAGGGAGGCGATAGTAAGTTTACAACACATAGGCAGATAAATATGCATGGCGTTTCGATAACGATCATCAAACTGCAAATTATTTATATCAATTTGATCCAAAAGTAAAGGTCTTTAGTCGCAAATCTATTCTAGATTTGTTGCACTCCTACATGTTAGTCTTAAAATATTTTGAACGAGCATTGAAAGTTAGTGGATGTAGGTGCGGATTAAGATACACAAAAGATCATCACTTACATTGAAATTCACACATCCGCAACGAATTGTCTGGTCATCATCCTAGTAAATAACATGTGTTTAAGAATAAGATCATATTGACCTGTTAGAACTTAAAAATATATCAAATACTCTATTGTTTCTTGATTTATATTAAGAATATTTAAACATATTTTCAAAATGAAACTACTTAATACTTTTCATATATATTGAACAAAAAATTTTAATGTTTAGGAAGAACCAATTTATTCTCGAGATAATATTCATATTTTACGGTCAAAACAAACTTGGCTTAAAGAAGCTCGACAAGTCAATCAAGGTGAAGAACCATACAAAATTGTTGACGGACGAATAAAAAATGTTAGTCTTCATTTAGGAATATTTTTTTTTGTTTATTATTATTTACTTGTCATTTTTAGATTGATCGTAAAATGGGTGTAACAATAAGACCTGAATTAGAATTATTTGGTGAATGGCAAACATCAGAATATATTCCACCAGTAGCAAAAGATGGTATTGTACCATGTAATGAATATGGAAATGTTGATTTATTTAAACCGGAAATGTTACCGCATGGTTGTGTTCATATTGTTGAACCAAATGCAGCTCGACTTAGTAAAAAATTAGGAATTAATTATGCTGAAGCAATTACTGGTAAATAATTAATAAAAGAATTCTTTAAAAAAAAAACTAAAGAATGTTTTTTTTTTCTTGAAATTTAATTAGGTTTTGATGCACATGGTGGTGGATCTCATCCAGTAATGGAAGGTATTGTTATATGTAAAGAATATGAACAAACTTTACGTGATGCAATTGAACAACAAAAACAAATAACTATTGAAAAAGAAATTAAGAAAAAAGAAGAACGAATTTATAAAAATTGGAGAAAACTTATTCGAGGTTTAATTATTAAACAAAATCTTGCAAAAAAATATGCTGATGATGATATTGATGGAACAGAAATGGCAACTGATGCAAAATATCAATGGCCTGTATTACCAAAAGAAGATCACGATAATAATGAAGACTTCATGTAATAATATATTTTTGTTTGAATTTGGTGTAAAGTTATTAGGGATATTTTTTTTTGTTTCTTTTTATTCTTGCTATATTCAATATTTTTCTTCAAATAAAGAGCCAATATTTATATAACAACCAAAGCTAACATAATCTGAATAGTTTTCTTGTTTATGCAAAAAATACAAAATGTTATTGAGGTCTCTTTTTATGTTTTTCTAATGAAAAAATTGAATATCAATGAAATTAAATAAATAAGAGGAAGAAACAAACAACCTTTGCTTTGTTAACTAATCAATATGAAGAATATCAATCATTGCTTTTTTTGTTGATATTATTAAAGATTATTTTCTTTCTGTTTATATGAATATATGTTGATGATAGATGTTTAACTTTTGAAAATTTCAATTCTCAACTAATTCACATTATTTTCAATGATAATTTGTTCATATATTGAAAACATTATTGTTGAAAAATCATCGAAGAAGTTGTAGTCTAATAGGATTTCCTTTAAAACTTATGACCATTCTACTGATTTTTCAATGTAACTAAATTGAACGATGAAATTTCGCTCATAAATAAATAATTATAACTTTTCAAAAATTTAATTAGTCTAAATCTTGAATTCATTCTTTGAATAATATCACGTACATTCAAACGAAAAATATCATTGCAAAAACAAGATGAATCAGTTGTGGATTTTTAATTGTAGATTCTCGAATCTACTTGCTTCGTAGAGATTCTAATTCTTTTTCTATTCAACACTAGAAATCGACGGCAGTATTTCTAAAGAGCATAGGTATAAATTACAACGATGACATCTGATAACTATTTAAAAGCTTTTAAATTCCTCTGCAACCCTGTAAGTCTATTTTCGGCAGAACTATCGAAACTGTTCCAAAAATTTTCGATGTTTGTCGTCACCTTCTGTTTGAAAAATATGCTTTGTCTTTAGAAAAAAAGCGAGAAGTTTTTTTCATTTTTTTTTTCTTTGTTTGTACTTCTTCAATCGCGCATCCAAAAATGCTCGATGGAGCTTTATTGTAGGTGATCGCTTTCTTTTATTTAAAAGAACATATGAAACTGCAATGCCTGGAAGAAGACGTTCGTTAAATTAAACTTTTTTATTATTATGAAAAAGTGTCCTATAAAAAAAAAAATTACCATTTTTTGAGAGCTTTTTGACGTATCAAGCTTGCCATCGTTTTTCTCCGCATAAAAAGTATCAAGTGAAGAAAAAAGGATAGAGTTAGACAGTGCAGTCTTACACGCACTTCGAATAAAAAAAAACACATTAAATATGTAGGACGAAGAGTCATAAAGAATTTAAGAATAACATATGAGCTATTTTTGACTTCAGTAGTCTATAAAGATTAGACGTTTTTCATTAGAAATAAAACACGACAAGAAAGAAAGATACAAAACTTTTTTCACACATCATTCTTATAGAATACTCTAAATATATAGTCTTCATTGTATTCAATTTAAAATTAGTTAAAAAATAAATCATTCAAACACATAAATTATACAACTAGGCAATTGATGCTGCATTTGAAACAAGGAAATAAAAAGATTATTATTTATTTCTTCGATATGTATATTTAATCAATCGAAATGAATGTTTTTTTTTTTCTTTCAATTCGTTTGACTATTATTGAATAAATGATCTTTTAGTTTCATTTTGTCCGATTAAATCATAAATCGATGCATATGTTTATTTTGTCCATTTTATACTAGCGATTATAACGACATATTTTGACTCTATGATCAATTAATACGTATCGTTAGATTTCGACGATGATATAATTATGATTGACATTCTTTATCATAGTTTTATCATACAGACAATGATGAAAATTTGAAATCTTACAAATAATCCGTATATACTTAATTATGATGGAACGTTTTGAAAGATTTGAAAAAAAAACATTGAAGTCAAATGGACAATGCTATTTTTGTAACGAAAAAGAGCTTTTATTTAAGATTGTTTTTTTTTTGTAGAATCATAAGTTTTATACTTAAACATGTAATTTTTAGATGATTCATATCCTTCAGTCTATATTAATTTGAAATATACATAAATAAAAGAAATTATTTTTTAAGTCTTTTAAAAAAAATAATATGAAAATTCTATGTGTTAATTAACTAAAATAAAGTTTGTTTACATCTTTTCAATTTGAATTCTGTTTATAATTTCATCAAAATTATGACAAAGTCAAGTTTATTATATAATATTCTTTATAAATTATTTATAGTAAACCTTTCAGATTAAAAAAAAATGCATGCCTCATCAAATATAAACTTATTATGTTAACGTTTCCGTTGTCCTTGATTGTGTCAAGTGCGTTGTTAGGAAAAACAAGGTTGCATTTTTAATTTTATTTCATGATATAATGCATGTATGGCTAATTATGTAATAGGAAAAAAAAAGTGTTGTTATATATAGATTTTTTTGCTTCTTTGAACTGAACTATGAAAATGTATTTATATATATTTGGTTATAATAAATGTTAATAAATAAGCCTTTTTTCTTTTAAATTTGTTATTGTTAAAAATAATAAATAACTTTTTTACTTAGGTTAAACAGGTGAATACTAATTTTTTTTTTATGTGATAAACAAGAAAGAAGAAGTATGAATCCAATTTTGTTCACTTTTTTTTACTAATCGACAACATGCATACATATACTCAAGTTACAACATAGTTTTACTATCATCACGTGCCGACAAAATTTTAGTTAGAAAAGGTGACCTAAACCTTTCTTATCAGTTGCTTGCCTAAACGATGTAGTAATGTAAATAATAACTATAGAAGGAAAAATAATATCCAAATGCTACTATGTATAATCATATGGGTAAGAAAAAAGAATGAAAGGAAGAATAGCTTGATCTTTTCCTTCTCGCCACTTACAACCCGTTCTTTCCTTGAGTACATTTTATATTTTAGCAAAAAAAAAAGAAGAAGAAGAAGAAGAAGAAGAAGAATAAAGCCGGTTAACCTGTGTTATTTATTAAGCATAAATCATATAGTTGTGCTTTATCTTATTTCATGGTAAATTTTCTGATTTTTGTTTTTAATTTTTATTAATCGTAATCGTCATGGATTAATACAATTAAGATTTTTATTTATTGGAATTTATTTTTGTCTTTTTTTTTGTTTTTTTACAGAGAAAAAAATATTGTTGGTTCAAGAATAGATCCATTCACCAAGCGACTTAGTGTTTCTGTGTTTGTTGAATTACGATATAAGTCATAGTTAAAATGTGGTTCATAAAATTTATTTCACGTGACATTCACTTGTTTCTCGTTGCACTGCAATAGATCATAAAAAGGACATTTGCCTTCTAACCTAGATACTAAGCATAAGTATAATGCACTTTATAATATGTAATTATTTTCTGCATGAGTTATTAAGTAAACACATAAGATATAAGAGTGAAAGTTATTTCTTTTAACTTAAGTAGTCTATAAAAAGTATTACTGAACTTTTTCTTTTGCAATAATGACTGTACTAAGTGAACAAAAAATTGTGCCATTTCAATCAATATAAGTTTTACTTAGTTATTCTTTTAAATTTAACTCTTAGTTGTTAACAATGTTGAAAAATTTGATTTCAATTAGTATTCATACAGAACAAGAAAAACACAAAATTCGACAAAAAAAATCACGAAAAAAAAATTTTCAATTTAATATTCGCACTTTTTTTTTGCAGGCTACGCTACCCAACACACTATAACCATAACCTAGATTCACTTTTTTTTTGTTTTGTTTCTTTCGAATTATTTTTGTATTGGAGAATTCTAATTTAAAAAAAATCGACAGAGATGTATTATTCAATATTTTATGTTTTTAATTATACTTCCCAGACGTGAATAAATTATCTAATAATCAACAATAGAAATCGATGCAAATTTTCAATTTACAAAGCATCTTGCTCTATGTTGTTTTTATTGCCAAATAATGAATGCATTGAGTCAGTTTGACATTTTTTTTAAATAGAATTCAGCAAGACAAAAGCATTCGTTATTTTTTTTTTGTTTTAAATTCTAATATTCTTTGCAAAAATAACTTCAAGAATATTTGTAACTATTTTAATATGTATTCATCATTCGAGTTAGTACTGTTTTACATTTTCTCATATCTGTACGATAGAATAAGAGATATTTATATATGTGACAAACTGATGTATTATTGTTCGACATAATTTGTTTTTTTCTTTCCCACATTTCAATCGAGACGAAAAAAAAATACAATATGGTAGTTATTAAAACACATCTATGTTTATCGTTTTCACATTATTGTTATAGTATTATTAAACCAAACAATAAGGTAAATTTCAACACGTTTCATGACAATAAAACGTCTATATTCATGTTTTATTTTCAAATGAACGTGTCATAGTTGTAGTGTAATACATTCTGAATTTTCTTTTCATAGTACAATAGAATATTCCATTGTTTCTTTTGTTTTTTGTTACATTTTCATGATGTTTTTGAAATGACATTTATTTCGATTTCAAATGATATATCTATACACTAGTATCATAAGAATTTCATTATACTCTTGATGTTTGTACTTTTTGAATCTAATGTAGAGCTAACATAGTTTAGGAAATATTCGAATAGACAAGTTAAAAATCGAATGTTTCTTTTTTTTTTTTGTTCTTAACTATAATACTTGTGAAATTTAGAAAAACCTTCCATAACTTGTGTGTGAAAATACGTACACATTAAAAAACACGTGAACACTTGCGTTTGTTAAATTTCGAACTTCAAAAGAAGAAATTTTCATCTGTTTTATCGAAAAGAAAATAATGTCGACGCAGCAATATTCATTTCAATCTTTCTCCCAAAAAAACGAAGAATTGCATCGCGTGTTTTTTGTAATGTGCTGAAAATGTTTAATAGGCACGTACACATAGGCACTGAAGGCCAAGAACGTTTTTATTATTAGCTTCTACTTGACCTAATTCAAGTTTTCAGTACAGTATTTCTTTATTTATAAGAACAGAATATTACTTCAAATCATTGACGACGCACAAGTCAACATTTAGTCATACAAAACTTGTTATTTCTTCAAAAATGTGTTTTTTTAACCTATTTCAATGAAAAATTAGTACTATTTGTGATTGATGGCAGCAAAGTTTTTTGATATATTTACAAGAATTTAAATTTGCTGCACAAATATATCAATCTAGTGAAATTAGAAATAATTGTTTGAGAATAGTTAAACTTAAATCTAGGATACATTCTGATCTACTGAGGAATTATGAGCTCGCTATCTATTGATACAGCAACAATATCTCTCATTTATTTCTCATTTGTATATGAAGGATCAATTAAAACCACCTATTCACATTATGTGAAAAACAAGCGTTTCACATACGACACAGGACAGCTAAAAATCGAATATTTCAACATAGAGAAAGAGAAACAGTAAGAAAAAATATGAAATATATATGTATGCAATACATTTGCACCCCGTTTGTTCGTCTTCCTACTCATCGATTATGTTTTGCTATTGTCTTTATTGTTGCTCTTAATTGTCTTTGTCAACCAATATATTATTTCTATCAATATCCAATGTATTTGATTTTCTAAAGAATATATCTGTCGAACGATCACGTGGTATATAGCATAGGCTTCTTTTCTTTTACATTGTTATTTGAAAAACAACATTCAAGATAAAAAACAGCCAGTAAAAAAATGGAATGACAGTAAATATTCTGGCTTTTTTTTCTTCTTCTTTTAGTCAGTAGACTCTGATCAAGGTTACGGTGCTCTGTATTTTATCACTATTTTTTATGACACACATTTATATTTCTTAGTATTAGTTTTTACATACTTTTAGTTATTATTATTATAATATGGCTTTACAAAAACGTAGTGAAAATAAAAAAAGAATATCAGACGATTGTTTATCTGATACAATATCATCATCAACATTAGAAATTGTTCTTGATGATCAATCATTTAGTAATTCAGGTGATGAAGAATACATTGATCAAATCAGGTAGATTTATAATGATTTGTTTTTTTGTTTTTTATTTTAAATTATTATTTTCTTTAACAAAAAAAAGGCAATCAACAGTGGGTACTACTGGTAATGAAAGTTCTACATGTCGAAGGAAAAAATCAATACCATTAAGAGTTCGTTGTAATAAAATTTTAAAAAAATCTCTATATGTTTTCGATTTTTTGTTTAAAAATAGGATCCAAAATCTCATCGATTAATTGAAAAACGTCGTCGAGATCGTATGAATGCTTGTCTTAATGAACTATTACAATTAACACCTCATAAAAATCATGAAAGTCAACGACGTATTGAAAAAACTGAAATCATCGAATTGGCTATTGCTCATATGCGTCATTTAATATTAACACTAGAACAAAATTGTAAAATAATATTTTATATATATACATATATATATGTCTTTTTATTTCTATTAGCTAAAAATACGGATACAAATCTTGATGCATATCGAACCGGTTATCAAAATGGACTTTCTGATATATTTGAATTTATTAGTGAATATGCCGAAAGTGATCAACTCATTGAATTTGCACAATATTGTAAAGAAAAAGAAATTGATTTAAAAAGTCTAACCGGTTAGAATTGCAATTTGATAAAAGAAAACTATAGAATAGAATGAATTGATTTCTTTTTCTTTTTAAATATTTTAGTTTTGCCAGATAGAAAACGACCGAAATATTTATCTTTATCTGATAAACGAATTAAATCACCAATATTATCGAAAGAACAATTCAACAAATCAAATTTATCAAATAAAAACGATGAGAAATTATGTATTATATCTAATGTTGAGGAATATAAACATAGTGATTTACAATCTTCAATCGGACAACAACAACAACAACAACAACAACAAACTTCAACTGAACAGTATGATTCTCCTGTTAAAGTACCAATATTTGTTCTACACCCATCTGGTACACATTATATTCCAATGTGTATTGATGCATCGATTGTTTCACATGCATTTACTAAAAATTCCAATAGAGCTCATTCATCAACAACAGATCAAGCTCTATGTCATCCGGTATCAATTCCTGTAAATTTTAACCCAATAACAGCTGCTTCAGATGCATATGAACTTGATATTCAAAATATAAATGTTATCGGTACTCGTCATCAAACGAGTGTAAGACCCAATTAACTAGACATATAAAAATTTTGTTTTTAATGTCAAGTTTTTTTTTTAATGCATTTAATTAGTATATGTTATTATCATTTGATTTCTCTAGTTTTTAATGCATATGATCTATCTCAACAGGAAAAAAACACGATGTGAGAGAAGAACAACATGTTATAGATAGATAGCAAAACAAAAAATAAATGTGACTGGTATTTATTTAAGTAGAAATATACACCTCAGACGTTTACCTATTTAATAGAACGCCATAGGATGTATTCATTGTGTAGGTTATTATGGATAGAATGATTGTTTCATGTTTGTCACACGAAATATGTATACAAGTGATCGACCTCTAGCTTTGATGATACATCCTTACAATACCTTTCTTTTTGTTTCTTTTTCTCATACCAAAAACAACAACAACTTTTCAAACATGTTATTATTTCACTTGAAAGTAAAGTGTGTTCATGTGTTTGCGGTTGCTTTGATTGTTATGAATGATTATCGGTGCTTGATTTCAAAAAAACGTGTTTTTTTTGGAATACAAGTAAACTTGATTGAGGTATTATCAAGGAAAGGTATACCTTTTTTAACCTATGTCATTACATTGTTTTTTTCTTGTTTCTTTGTTAACTCAGGAAAAAATAAACATTCATTGTTTACCAATATATTTGTATATTAACTCTGAATATCTTCGAAGATTAATCAGAAATTTTTTTGCCTGTTTATTAAATATGCTTGCTATGCATTATATCTTTAAGAGACCTTACTGACCTACATAAAAGATAATCTTTCTATTATTATGTGCTGTCTTTGATTCTTAGATAAATTTCTTACAATCTACAAATAAAAAAAAAAATATATCGAAATCTTTTTCTAGTATTTTTCATCAATTGATATATCTTTAAAAGAAAATCTTATCTAATATAAAATTCATTTCTGAAAAACCACATATATATAAAGAGTGTCTCATTTTCTATGATTAATATTTTCGTATTATTAGTAATTGCTCTCATACACGTGTCTTTATAGAGAAAACATACATTACAATGTACCCTTTAAAATTACTATAGATTGTTTACTCTAAAAGCATCTATCACATTTACAAACTTATTAGTCGTAATTATTCTAATCATTACAAATGAAATAATCGGCTGATTTCGAATTATCTTATGATTGATTGAATATTTACTATTATAAAATTAATATAATCACTGTCGTATATTAGTTTTTTGTGGTTAAAAGGAGAGACTCCAATGCAAATTGAAAAAATCAGGTTTATTTTACTTTGACTTCTTAATAATTCTTCACTATTTTGGTAAACCATGCGGTTCTGATGTTATCTAGGGTATCATATCTTAATTAACATTTCACTAATTTCCGGCTTAATATTCGATTTATTTTCTACTCTAATGATTCTCAATACACAAAAAAGAAAAAGAAGAATTTCCATACAAATGTCAATATTAGTTATTTCCTAGAAATAATTCATTCCTTTTACATATAAATTACTAACGCATGACACTAGTTATAGTGAGTTACAACAATAGATATCTAATTAATCATAAAACCATTCGAAAGTAATTTTTAAAATGTGAATTCATTGTTTAAGTCAAATATTGTTTTCATTATTTGTTTTTTATTGTTAATAATTAAAATATTATTGACTAAATTACTTCTACATATGACATAGATAAGAAAACAACATTTTGACGAATGTATTTTCTCTATAAAGATAGTTCAATGAGAGCATTTATTTTATGAAACAATTCAAGATTTCTACATTATCTTTTATTTATAAATAACTATTTTATTAATATATAATAGGTCTCTGCAAAATGTATTTAATATATGATTTATAAATTATGTATGATATTAAAGAAAAATTTATGATAGAATGACAAGACAAATGAAAGTAAATAAATAATGCATATTTTCATTCTTTCTTTTTAATTAGCAATGACGAGAAAAAAAAACATGTAAAGAAACGTCAAAATATAGTTTCTTTATTATGATTAGTATGAAAATTAATGAAATAGAATTCATCTGATTGTATAATTCAAAAATTTACTCAAATATATATAATAATAGCTTAGAAAGTTTTTTCTTCGGGATCGAAATTATTGTCATCTATAACATTTATTCGATTAGTAATAAAACAAAGTCAATAGAATGAAATTGAGCAGAAATGCAACAAACCTAAAGTTTTGAAAGTTGTTATTATTTGGTTTGGATTTGAGACTACAGTTGAATTTTATTTGGATTTGATCTTAAATGACTAAAATCTCAAAAAGGCTTTACTAAGATAAGGTGACATTAACAACAATCTAATTTATTAGAAATGTATTTGGAATTTGGAGCCTAACATTTAGTTGTTTGAATTTTGTCTTGGGCAAAGCTCTGCATCGACGTTCGAAACTCAACATCGACGAAGTCACTTCATTAAAACAGTGAAGCAATTTTGCTCGTATATAGCAACAAGTTTATGCTTTATATATTAAGTAATCAGCAAAAATAGACTTCTTTATAGATTCATAAATAAGTTTCAAGAAAAAAATCAGAAAGAAATTTTCATTAACAAGTAGCACTAAAAGAAATATACAGTGACTTCAAAAATTGATCATATAAATTTAATTTCAATCTTTTGCCGTAATCATAACTCACATAAACAATCAAAATAATGACTTGAATAGAGAAAAGTGTTTCCAACAAAGATTTGAAGGAAATAAAATCTTCACATTATTCTTATAACTCAAGATCTCTAGAAAATTTCAAGTTTAGCGTTTCAGCGACCAGAGCCCAAAAAAACGTTTGCTTTGATTACATAGAGCAACTAATTCTCTACAAACTGACATATCTCCGAGCTCTTCACGATATTTTTTCAATGACATTAAAAAATGCGCAAAAAAGAGTTTCTTCATCATTGTGTAAGAGAAAACTAGACAAATAGAATTTTTGAGCTTTTCTTAAAATTTATGCAATTCAGTCAAAACATATTGCGGAGAGCTCAGAGATGTATCATTTTGTAGAGAATTAGTCACACTGTCACCCTGTGTAACTAAAAGAAGCTTTTTATTTTAGGTTTCTGGATGCTGAAAAGCTAGATAGGAATACTATGAAGATTTCATTTCCCTCAAATCATTGTTGGAAATAATTTTCTCTATTCAAGTCACTATTTTGATTCTTTATACGATTTACTATTATGGAACAAAAATCGAAATTAAATTCATATGATTAATTTATGAAGTCACTGTATATACCAGTCGAAAAAACTTGACTCCGCAAGATTCTAGTCTTGAACAAAAATAATATAAATAGTTTGTGTTTTAATAACGAACAACAAATTGCAAATTATTTATATCGATTTAATCCAAAATTGAATTCATTTTCCAAATCCAAATCTATTCTAGATTTGTAGCATCCTAAAATTGAGCAATAAGTACGGAATGATTCAAGCTGGAAGATATAATTCACTAATTCATTTTTCTTTTTTCATACATTAGAAATGACTTATTCGAAAGTATTATGGATGGATGATTAAAATAATAAAAGAGCGATTGTCTTTAACCTTTAAATTAATTTTCATCAAGAATATGATTAAACATAGTCAACCATTATTAATTTAAAATTCTCAAAAATTGTATAATTTTATGTTGATTGATCGTTTATAGACTTACGAATTTCATTCAATTGTTTCTCTGAAATTTTAGAAGATCGTAAAAAATGCTGTACTTTCTTATTCATGATACTCGCACAGATTCTCATAGGCTTTCAATAAACATTTTCATCGAGTTAAAACAAACCTTGATTCTTTTTTTCTTTTTATTAATCGAAAATATTCATTTTCATTCTATATGATGGTTGTCATTATTATTGAAACAGTTTCGTTTTAGAAAAAAAACTCGTTGATCGATTACTTGTTTTTTTTCCAATGACATTTTCAATGTTAAGAAAATTAAAAAAAACTGCAAGTTTACCTTCTAAACTCGATCATATTTTTTTTTATTTTGTAGAGAATTGTTTGCTCTATCATTCTGAATTATTCCAACAGAATTTCAGAAGATAAAAAACTTGAATTTGAATTTTTCAGAGATTCTATCCTTTGAAAATTAGCATCATTTTTATCTTAGAAAATTCTTGTTGACAATAAAATTCTCTACATAAATCACTATTTAGATTCTTATGAGCGTTTACAGCAATGAAAAAGAAATTGAAAATAAACCTTGTCAAATAAATATGAGGGCCACTGTATAATGAAAAGAAAAATTAAATTGTTTGTTTTTTTACTTCTTCACAAATTACATTTTTACGGTTTTACCACATTGAATTGGTGATTGTAAACCTTGATAATTAAGTACAAATGCATTACGACGTGTAATTGTGAATTGCATGTTACTTATTATTCATTTTTCGTATTCAATATGCGTGTCTTAATAATGATCATTGACATATCATTTGGTTTAAGCCAGATTATTGTATCGACTCTGTTCAACCAATAACCATTCGAGAATGAATTTGATACGTTTTTTACTTTAGATACAATCTTCACCCACACTCACGATGAAACTGTCCGAACTGATACTCGTCGTTTGACCTCATACTGACTTTATAAGGAAGTCTCGTTAAGGCTAGAGAAATCCTAAAATGATTCGTACTCATAAGTCCCTAGTACCGAGTTATGACCGGTTTTACAGAATTTTCGATCAAACTTTAGATATCTACCGAAAAATGCAATTATAGAGTTTCAATTTGAAATTTTACCTATAGACAGGTCGAATGACTAATAGAATATTCTGAAAGTTTCAGCCGAAATGAATGTTCCTTTGTCGAGATATTGAATTTCAAAAATAAAAATCGAGTTTACTTGAAAATTCAATAACTCGATAAAAGATCATTCTTTTCGGCTGACACTTTCAGGATATTCTATTAATCATTCAACCTGTTTATAGATGGAATTTCAGATTGAAATACAGTTATTTAATTTTTTGTAAATACCTAAAGTTGAATTGAAAATTCAATAAAGACGATCATACCTCGGCTTCAAGAACCTATGGGCGTGGACCTTTTTGGGGTCTTTCTAGTCTTACCAAAACTTCATTATGAACCTAATATGAGCTCAAACTGCAGATATTAGTTCGATTATTTCTATTGTCACTGCGGTGAGTAAATGTATTTAAAGTACAAAAATATCAATCAATCTTTTATTTTGATGAATTATGGTCGAACTGAAATGGAATCGAAATGAGAAATAATCCGAAACAGATTCAAGTGAGAAATCGTCGAATAAAATCGAATTGTTTCGATACATTTGATATATATATATACCATTACAAAAGAAAGATAAGAATCATATTTAAATAACAAGATGTGTCTGTTATAAAACAAAAAGAAAAAATTATGTACAAGCGCATTTTTATTACTTTATTATCAACTATCGTTCATTTTAATAATGTTCAATAAAAATCAATGCAATTCTCTTTCATCTAATGAAAAAAATCGATCATCGATAATTCTTAATTGGTTTAATCAAATCTTTTTAAGATTTATTCGTCAATGTTGTATAATTCTACCAGATGAAAATGATTCTTTATCATTTCCTCAATCGAATATTATTAATATTCAATCAATAAAATGAACTTGATTGGTGTAGAAGATGTTTGTTCTTAGAGAAAAAAAAAGAAAAAAGAAATAATCATCAACTATTCTATTTGACTTTCATGGAAAAGACATGCAACAGATGGACAATACTACTATCTGTACATCTTTTTCTTTTTTTTGTCGACAGACATATTAAAAAAGAATTCATTTGTACGACAGAATATATGATGTAGTAATAGTTACATGAGGAGAAAAAAAATGGGGAAGGATAAATGTGTCCATAATTGAGAGATATTTCATTGGTACACATAATGAATTAATTGAATTTTTTTTGCGAACGAAAATTTCCAATGAAATTGATAAAATGGCACCTATCCGCTAGTTCAGTGTCAATATGTGTAATTAAAAAAATATGCCACTGATCCTATTTAGAACACATAATTCTCTCTATATATATATCCATTGAAATAATACCTTTTACATAATTATTGGCGACAAAAATTAGTTAAGCCTTTCGTCTCATTTCGTTGGTAAGTGATCCCTATGTTCTATCTTTTTGTCTCATCGTTCATAATCGAACAAATATAAAATTTAGTCCGTCCCGTCATCATCTAGTTATTTCCTATTCACTTAGATCATCATTTGATGTGTGAGGCAACATCTTGCTTTATCGCTCTTACTACACTATACATAATGTTCGATTTCAATTGAGATGTCAAGTCTTCTCTTCTGTTCGTTTTTTTTTTCAATTTATATGCATTTCTTCTTTTGTTCATAAATATATATATGTATGTATATATGCATGTATGTACTCTTTGTGTGTATGTAAGAGTGTGCATGTGTGCGAGTATGTAATGATGACATGTTGATGATGGTGATTTTCGTTGTATGATTGAAGTGGATGAGAGGGTCATCAGACCAATAGTCACCTGTAATAGAACGGACATTTTATATTGTTTCATAAAGCGGAAGATTTTTAGGTAGGGTAGATAAACGCGCATCACATAAAATACAATTGAAATTACTGATGATGATAAGAATAAAAGGAGATGTATAGGCACATTGTCTGACATCACATCTGGTGAGTAGGAAGGAGAGAATGTGTGTGTGTATGATGTAAAGGATGAGAATTCGACCAATTCATCATTATTAATAGAGAGAAAAAAGACAAAGTGTAACACTTTTCAATCTGTTGAGAAGCAAAGGTGAATTCGTAAGAATCATTAATCTTAATAATAATTCATATAATGAAGAAGACCAAATCTGTTTTACTTGAAAATTTAGCATATTTATAAGAGTAGAGAATTGATTGACTAGTATTGTAAGATTTCTCTTTCTCATTTTCTTGTTAAATATATTTTATTGAATTTTCCATTTGATGCTCTCGTTCACATACTAGAACGTGGTTTGAATCGTAAGAATACTATCGCCATCGGCGATCTCTAATGTTGAATCGATGTCGTACGTACAAGGTCAGTAAGATGAAGCCGGAAAAAAATGAATTCTTTTTTTTTTTTCCCTTCACTCGCGAAACCAAGTCAAGGCAAACTGTTTCATGTCATTGACTGTCTTTTCATTTTTTTTTTCATATGTATATTGTACAATTCTATTCAGTATCTCAATTAAGATGACCAATGTCTTAAGTTTCAATGATGAAAAGGAAACGTGTGACACAATAGTAGATCTGAGCTGTTTATTCTTTAAGAACGTGTGGATTGATCATCAAGTGTGACTAAAGAGCATACGCTCGTTAGATTTTCTTGATACCGACCTTTTTTTTTTTTCTTCTTTTTTGCTCTTTCATTTTGTGTGAAGTGTACTTTAATTTTGTTTCTGCTTCTTCATCTTCCGCAAAGAAAAAAATCAATCGTTCTTGTCCTATTTAAAAATGAACTCGCTACAATCATTGATCATTAATACGCGAAATAATAACAAACGAGCATCACTTGCAATGCCTGTTCAATCAAATAGGTAAGCAAAAGTTCGTAATTGTGATGTTCATCTTTGCCAATCATTTGACAGATTCTCTTTTAAAAGCGACAAAAAAAAAAGAAAAAATTCTTCTCTGATTTCATATAATATGTAAATTGTCTAAAGATCCAATATCTTTAAAAGTAAATATAGGACACGAAAAAAAAAAGCACCCTATTGCCTTTATTTTAGTTTTATCAAATCATTCCCTATTGTCAATGATTATTTTGTCAAATTTTATACATCAAATCATTGTTCAATGTTCGATGAACATTTAAACTGTATCAATCGTCAATATCATAGAAGAAAAGATGATCATCAAGTAACTATATACATATCTTCAATTCATTTTGCTACGTATAGAAAAAAAAAAAGAAAAGATAAAAAGAAAAGACAATTTGATATGTCTAAAAGCAAAAATTGTCGGTTTTTTCTCTTCCCACAATAGTTATTAGATGTCTTTTTTTTTTCTTCTTCTTCTTCTTCTTCTATAACCTTGCACACTCAAATATTTGTCTCGTCTACTCTTATTGCATGAGTTGTTATTACAGTATCGTCGTCCTTTGGTCGTTAACAACACTTCATCGAATTTTCGATCCACTATTCTCACCAACAATTATCATCACTATATGAAACGTTATCAACATCATATATCAAAGTAAGAAACTACTCTGTTTTTTAGTAAAATACAATGCAATATATTCTGTATATCATATATATATACATATATCTTCTTCGAAAATGTTCATTTTTGTTAATAACTAAATTTTGTTTGTATGATCGGTCAAACTTAAATGATCATATACATATGTACATTGACATACAGACACAAAGAGAAGAGTTACTGTCTTATCTATTGAATAGTAAATAATGAATATTGTTTAGTATCTTGATATGTAGAAGACAAAAAGATTGAACATGTAATAATGTGCAAGGTCAGCTGTTCTCTCTTAGACGATGAATGAGCAGACATCGATTATGAGATTGTATTCTTTTTGCTTTTAACTTTACCGCCGTCAATTCTAGATCATTCCGAAATATTCTTGTCATTAACACTTCTCACAGTATGTATATGTCTAGTCTTAAACTTCTCACTATATGAAGTCAAAAATAAGGCGGAGTGGATAAATTTATTGAATTAATCCATTTAATTTGAGTAACTTATCTCCATACGTGAAAGGTCATTCACATTAAGTGTTCATAGATAGATCATGATTATCATTCGTCTAGTGTGTCTCGCTTTACATATTACGTACTCCATTTATGCTTCTAAGCTTTTCTTCTTTTTTTCTGTTGTTTTTTAACGAATGTACGTGTCAATTAATGAAGCGGTTAATAAAAAGATTTGATCAGGGCAAAAAATAGAGAAGATTTACTACTAAGTGTCTATGTGTTCTATTGATGCATCCGTTAGTTAGTATCTTTGTCGCCTGTGTGAAGGACGTATCGTGATCTTAATTTACATCATCATTCATTATCGATAATAAAAAAAAAAATGCGGAAATCATAATCATCTTCATTCACAATAAACGGTAGTTAAAAGCAATTCCATCGTGTATTTGTTCTACTGACCATCATCACCCACCCTATAATAAATCGTTGTTCTTTCATTCTTATTCTCTTTATTCAATAAGTAAGTAGACAATAGCGAAAGCGAGAGAGAGAGAAAATATAATCATGTATGCACTTATTAGTTAGGCGTTGGGTACTTTGTGTGACACCTCTCTCTTTCTCTGTCTTGTGTATACTCATTCTTTTTTTTTTCTTTTTCTCTTGGTTAAATCAAAAGATGGTTTTCAAGCCGGATATATGTGCTGTACTCACCCAACTACTTTTGCCTGATTACATCATTTTCATTGACTGACTACGTACTACATACTGGATCTTTTATTGACTTTAAGGTCGATTATAGAAGAAAAAACGTTCTATTCTAAAAGAGACGTATGCTTCCTTTTACTTTTCCTAACTGATTTATTTTACTTCTGTTTATTCGACATCTTTACATTATCAAGGTTGGAAAAAATTTCTGTTTTTTTTTTTTTTTTTTTTTTTTTTACTTTTTTCTTATATTCACATCCTTGATACTTGCATTTTATAGATTGGTAACGACATGAATATATATGTTGTTTTGTGTGATAGAAATTAATTATTTTTTTTTGTTGTCTACTTATTCATGATAGAAGACTTGTCGTTGCGAAGAAAGACAGATGGTCACGCCATGTCGTTATTATAAACAAAATACAAGATACTTAAATAATATATACTTCGTAGTAGTTGGCCTAGATTCTTGAAAAGAAAAATTAGACTAGCGCAATACCGTAGATTTAATTGACAAAAAATAGAAGTAAACATAAATTAGCCTTATAGGTCTAGTCTTACACATATGTGATCAAGGTCTAATTGACAATATTTTATATTGGTTCTTAGTTAATAATTGTAAAATAAGTAATAAATTATATATTTTTTTTTAGTTGTTTTCTTTTCTTATGAACTTTAAAATTCTATAAATAGACTATTTTCTAATAATGCAATACAATAGATATATTTGGAATAGTTCTAGTATGAAATTACTCGTAGAATACGTTGAATCTCTATCATTACATGTCATCTTATATCTATTTTCGGTCTGTTCGTCAATTGACTTGTCATTTCTATAGGGAGGAAAAAAAGAAGAAGAAAGAAACGAAACGAAACCAAACCCTGGTTTAAGATATATATGCTGTAAATTGTTATTAGCTATACTACTCATAACAATTTTTTCTTTATAAACGATGTCGAAAATATAATATGGCTGTCAAATATGAAACAAATATCATCACTTATCCTTTCTTCAATGAAACAATTTATAAATCGAGGTTTCTATTTTCTTTTTTCTCTTTCTCTCTCTCTCTCTCCCTGTATATACTCATGTCGATCCTTCATCGTTAAAAAATTACGATATATTGCTGTCATATGAATATACTGATTGATCGATGATAGCTGTTCTTGTTATTTTCATTGATATACTCCTCCTCGTCGCCATCGAAAAATGAGATAATCTAATGAAACAAAAACAAAACACTAAAATAGAACTTCATTAGTATATGTATAAGATGGACACTTCTTTGATTTAGAGTATAGAATAAGAGTGTCGTTTATATATATATGAGAAGAAAAAAAGAACGAAATATTTACATAAAACAGTACAATGATGAAGTCATCTTTTATATATATATATATATATTACAGAGTGAAACTCAATTCTGGTTGAAGAATGTCAGTAGAGATCATGTATAACCTTGCACATACGTGTTCAATACATACAGATGTATTGTATGTTTGCTTTTATAATACTTCTGTACTTGCGTCATTCACTATAACAAAGAGATGACACATTTCTTTTTTTTTTTTTCTTCTTTCCGTTGTTCGTTTAATCAAGTAGAAATTAGAGGCATGTCTTCTTTCATCATTTCATTTATAGTTTGTCCTCGTCGAAACAACAAATGATGATCGGCGTTGACCCTAAGCATTCTATAGAACTTATGCAACAACAACAACAAGAACAAACGACGTTGTCATCTTCATTTGTCAATCATCTGAAGTCCTCTATTACAGCAGATTCTTGTTCTGGTATTTATGATAATAATAATCATTATCATCATCAAAAAAAAATTATTTCATCATCACGAGTAAGTAAAACATTCGAATAATTTTACTATCTATATAGTTAATATGATATAACACCAGCTTAGTAAATAAATTAAATGTTAGCCTTTTTCTTTTCTCAGATGTGAATAATTTAATATAGAAGTCACTTATGACAGTAGGTTTTTTTTCTTCGCTTTTCTCGATTGACCGATGCAATTGGTCTCTATTCATTCAATTTTGTCACTGTAAAATAACTAATGGATCAGTAAGGAAAGACGATGTTTAAATCGAATCACTAATGAACTTTGAGACATGACAAGAAAAAAAAATTCTTTTTATCTTTTTTGTATCTCATATTTTATTTCTCTATATGGCATTGTTTAGATTAGACTTGGCCTACGTTGTTTATGTCCATTCAATGACAAGCAAAGGCAATTATTCGATGAGATATTCTCTAATAATGAACAGACAACGAACATTAGTGAACGTATACTTGACGAATGTATATCACGTTTAACAAAGAATTCTTGCAATACATTACTTATACTTTGTGGACATTATCGAGAAGGCAAGAAATTAGGATTGTTTATTTCTTGTTTTCTTTTTTCCTTGATAAAAAATTAATCAATATTTCTAATTTTTCTTGTTTCTTTTTTGTTTTTGTTTTATAGTTCATCAACTTCAAACTATAATTCTATCATCATCATTTATACGCTTAGATAATTTTGTTAATAATAATCAAGATAAAGATTTAATTCTTCGTATTAGTGTACAAAAATTTTTAAATCATAAAACATCGGAAAGTAAATATTAATCTGAAAAATAATTTCACAAAAAACAAAAAACTTTAATATTTATTTTCTAATAGTAAATTATTTATTATCAACAAAAGATTCTTTGGTTTCATCTCAAAATGAAACATGTCAATATTTAAATAATCTTTGTTCAAATCATCGATATAATCCATTATTAATTACATTTCATCTTATATATCGTTCAACAAATACAAATCAAGCACAATTTCATATACTTTTTACCAATGATAATGATAATGAAATAGGAAACGAACAATTTTCTGATATTTTTATGTCATTAGCATTATCATTCTCGTCAAATAGACAGAAACAATCATATAATACATTGAAGTAAGTTTTACTAATTATGCTTTTTTTTTTCTTGCTAATGTTTTTACCAAAATGTAGTCTATACAATATATATATATATAATTTGTATAAATAGAAAGCGTAATCTAACGATCGAACAATCATTATCATCATTATTACGTCGATATATATTAAATAATATAGAACAATATTCAGAAAATTTTTTATATTTATTTGCAAATGTTAAAAATGATAAACAATTAAAATATTGGATGAAAATTCAACGTCTATTTCGAATAAAACAACATCGATTGAAAGTAAGAACAAAAAATAAAGGATGTTACAATAGAAAATCAGATTATTAGATAAATCTATCGATTGAATATCTTCTACGAAAATTTATAAATTTGAATCATATACGATGATTCGAATAAACTTATGTAGAAATTTATTTTTTCTTTTTAAAGTAGATTAAATGAATTTCTGAACTATACATTTCTCTTATTATGGATTTTTAAAGGAGCTTAATTCGTAATAGTAAAATTTGGAGACTACAAAAGTTGATTATTTTCTTTTGGCGTAACATATTCGTATTTGTTTATTTAAAATCTATATTGAATACAAGATATGTAACGATCCTTGCGTATTGTTCGATATATAAGTAAGACAAAAACTAAAGTTATTCATCAACCAAACTTACTGTTAATTGTCACAGGTTCGATTAGATATATGCGGAATATAGTCCGACTCGTGTCCGGTCAAATGACAAAAAGATTAACTGATGTCAAGTTTCATATAAGATAAAAAGCAATACTAGCTGAGATAATAATTTCGATTTGTTTTTTTTTTTTTGTCTATTTTGAAAGAATTTCTATGAAAAGAATATTTAATCTTCGAAACAAAACCTTCGATCTGATTGACTTATGTCAAACATTCGTGCAGTATACTGTTTTTCACTCTTGTACTCGATAGTTGTTTGACATTCATTTGCAAATTCTTCATTGATAGATTAGAAGTATTTAATGACATCTGCTAATATTTCATCTTTTCAACAGTTAATCAATTTCATATCAAGTATATATTAACTAAAGTTGATAAATACTAAATAAACCATATTCTCTTAAACCAGCTTTCATATATCGAAAATCGATGTTTTTATTGGCAAAAAAAAGCCCTAATCTTATATAAATATATATACAATAGATGTCAAAAGTCTGCGCTATCGAATAAAAATCAAACCTGTTTTTTTTTGTTTGATAGTTTTATAATAAACAGAACTCAATAAACTCTCTGTGCAAGTGCCAACCCAAGGTCGATCGATATTAATGTATTCAAATTTAGAATAAAAACACTACTTTTTTTTTCATAGATTTTTAGTTCGTCATTGTTTTGAAGCGTTAATATCCATCTTTTTATCAATAATTAAGTCTCGATATATGTTTACTATGTCGAAAATAATAGATATTAATTTACTGTGATCTTGAATTGTCTTTGCATAGATCTTCATTCTACCAAGGACTATAATCATTAAATTTCCAGAGCGAATATTTAAGTTAGGCCATAGAACTCACTAGAGCAAATATTTGAAAATAGTCGGAATTAAAAGTTAGATTTCATCAATTCTCATGCTAAGAATATCTAAAGTGAACTTCATAAATCAAACGAGTAACAATCATTTAATATGAAATTTTTCTAGGTAATATCAAACGCAATGAGTACTCAAATAAGCGATCAAATGCTATACGATTTGTTACTAATTCTAAAACATTCTCGTCTGAGCAAAAAAAAAAAAGATCTATTGACCTTGTAATTTCTGCACATTGAAGGCTGATCAAAATATAATTTTCCCTGGTTATCAAGGTTATTTATGTTTTTGTTATGTCTAAAATATAATATAATAGAAGAATTCGCATATTTGAATAGTTTTTAGCTAATAGCCAGACTGTTGACAACAAGTTTATATATCATCTTAAAATATTTCTATTTTTGTTTTTGTTTTAGATGTCTCAAGATCGTACTGATTCATCATCTGTTGAAACAGTCATAAATCATAATAATGAAGAAATATGGATTGATGGTCCATTAAGTTCAATAAATTCAAAAAAAACTGAAATATGGATTGATGGTCCATTTGAATATCATTCTCCAATAAATAAATATCATCGTAAAAAATCAAAATCAAAAATACATTCAAAATCAATTCGTCAACATACATCTAAATCTAAAAATTCTATTCTTTTATCAAAACCATCATTTCTATCATCAACAATTATAGAAAAAGATAATGATGAATCATCATCAATAACAAATTTTGATAATGAATCAATAATTAGTTCACATTGTCATTTACCTGTATTACCAGTATTTAAAGATCATACATTAATACCATTTCGTTCGAATGAATTATTCGATATAAAAAAATCATTAAAAAATGATTTTAAATCTAGTACAAATAAATTAAATGATGATATGGAAATATTAGAAAAAACACTTGAAACATTATTAATTCCATCATCAATTAATAATGATAAACAACAATCCATAATATCTCAATCATTAAATCATATTGATCAATTATCATCATATATGTCAAATGATGAAAAAACTAAACGTTTATCAAGAATTATCTCTCCAACACGTTTTAATCAAGTATTTAAGTAAGATTTTGTTTTTTTGTTTTTTACTCTTTTAAAAAATAATATATCTATTATTTGTTTTTTTTTAAAGTAATAATCAATTATCAGAAAATCTTCATTATTCATCAATCGGTTTATCAGTACCAAATTCACCTGTGATTAAATCTCAAAATCGTCAATCACGAACACCATTAAACTCAATACCAAATACGCCTCATCATTTATTACCATTATCATCATCATCAACAATAAAAAAATCGAAAAATCTTTCCGAATCAAATCGTCCAACACGTCCATCAATTTTTCAACGTTTATTTGGTTTACGTTCATCATCAATTCCACCACAATCATTAATACCAACTGTTATTGAATCTTCACCATTAATATCACCATTAACAGTTACATTAGATTCACATGATGATCTAATGCCATTAACAACAAGTAGTACAGCATCATCAGCATCGGGACGTGCTAGTTCAAGTGGTTATGAATCTATGAGTAATACAACATTTGAAGAAATGATTTCATCAATACCAATTATTATGAATAATGAAAATAATTCAATTAAATTAAGAAATAAATCAATACGAAAAGGTTTGAATTCAAATAATAAAACAAAAAGAAGAAATTTCATTTCAAAAGATAATTTTCTAAATTAAAAAATATATTAACCAAGGATATAATATATTGCACATAATTTATGTCGAGTGTCTGAAAAGTTTTCTATGAATTGAACTTAATCAACTAATGGATTTCTTTTTTGTTAAATGTCAGATGACTCTAATGAGTTTTTTACATATATAGGATGAATCGTAAATAACTAGATGATACAAAAAAAAACACTCAATATTTCTAATAGGACTGGTCTTTTTTCGCTTGTTGATAGGCGATTTTTCAAAATTTTTATCTACTAGGTAAACCATCAATGATTTCTATTTTGCACTAACACTATTGTCATGAATAAAGACATACACATCTGAAATTTTTGATATATATGCAACGTTAGTTAGAGATGGAATCAGTCTGAAATCCATACCGGCATTGTACTGGCGAGTAGCTGTACTTTTCCATCTGTGGATAGTAATTTACCAGAAATAACCTGTCTACTTGTATCATCTCGGATGTAAGTAAACGAAGGGAGCTCATTCTCGATCTGTTATAGTTCTTTTCAGTATAAGTCTAGAAGAAAAGAAGCTTATGATCTGATCAACCTATCATTGTGTTAAATATTCGCAATTTTTAAACACTTGGATGAAATTCATAGCGTAAACAGCTGGATTAAAAGATTACATAAGGATAGGTTCGGCGACGCATAAGTTTCTTATTTTTTTCTTGAGTTATAAGACTCAGAGTGAGTAGACCTAACTCTTCTTAAACTGAAGTAAACGAGACCGGACTTATCTTACTGACATATATTTCTTCTTCATTGAATTCAATATATCTATTTGACAGTTTCTCTATGTGTAAAATCTTTGAAGAGTCTTCTATCATCGAGAAAAAAAATTCGGTCTAATTGATTAAAGTAGATTGGAGATACTGATTTTTTTTTATTGTTTAGCTACATTTTGAAAATTATCAACAATCATTGAGATAGAAAGTTTAGTCAATCTTTTAAGTATTAGCAGAGTTCATTTTGTGCCTTCGGTTTTACAAATTAATTCAAATTTTTTCTATCGTAGGGTTAATGTTTATTAATCTGAAATGAATATTTCATTCAAATGGTTCTTTGAAAATTTTTTCTATTAGCATTTTGCAACAAAATGCACAAAGTTCACAGCAACTCTAAGATAGACATAAGTGAAATCAGTCATTTTCGGCCTCAGAACTGAGACTGGCATGTTCAAATCTACTCTCAGATTGTTTTCGATTTGTTAATCTGCAATAAAAACAAAACTATTCTGAGACCGATTGAATGTTCTACCGAACTTCACTAGTTGTTAGATGTTTATAAGAAATATCGAAAAAAAGGTTAATAAGATTGAAGAACTCATTGCTTATCATAAGTCTATTGACAAATATTCAACTTTCTGTTAAGATAGTTTGACTTGTAAACTAAAAAAAAACAGTCTTTTCAAATCAGATTGATTGCAATGACAAATAAAAAAACAATTTTCTTTGTTATTATAAGATGAACGACGTTCAAATCCTAATACATCATGGAATAGTCCAATTGTAAGTTTGAAATAGAGAGAATAGAATTATATTCATCGGCTTATTTTATTCATTATTATAGCTTCGTGATAAATCTCATCGTCAACAACGTATATCACAATTAAAACATCGTCAAAATGAATTAAAACTTGAATTAGCAATGACAAAAACATTTTTACTAATGGATAAAAATAAAAATTTTGAATATAATGATTGTAAATATAAACCAAGAAGAAGAAAAAAAAATTTTTTATTATTGATTTAAATTTTTCTATTTTTCTATTTTCTTTAGCTTTTAATTCCACAATAAATAATAATCCAATCCATACAATTATGTCAAATACAAATGAAGAAGAGGAACTTGAAAGAGACATTGAACATTTAGAAAGACGTTTAGCATCAGCTAAATCACTATTAAATCATAGTACATATAAAAGAAAATAAACAATTCACATCATAGAATGAGAAATAAATAATATATATATAAATGTATATGATTGTTTTGCTTTTGTTTTTCTGTTTTCTTATCTTTTCTTTTCTTTTTTTTATAATTTCTTTATTTGATTTATAACAAAACAAATGCACTTGTTGTTTATAAATAAATATATATACAAAAAAAAAAAAAAAAAAAAAAACCGAAGAAGAAATTGACTCAATAATGTATCATTAGTATGCTGTCTATTTTTAAAAAAAGTTGTGTAAATGAATACGATATGCACGCATTGTACACCTTGTTTTGTCATCGGTTACACTCATTGCGATTGCAATTGCATGCTTTCGTTGCAATTCTGTAGATGTGAAACAAGAGCTATGCGTATGCGAGCGACTGTCAGTGGGCGTGAAGAAACATACATTTGCATCGTTCTCGTCAAACGATAGAGTTGTAAAGTTAAAAATAACATGACGCCACTGCTCATTGTATTGATGTATGCGATTGTTGGACCATTTGCGGTTTTAAAACTTTATGCTAAAAATCTTATGCGTCAAGCTTATAAAAATCAAATTCTTCTTAAATTAGCAGCATCAATCATCAGTTTAGTAGTTGGTTCTCAAGTAGCTTATAAATATCGTTATCAACATACATTTATATGGTTAACAAGTAGTTTGTTAATTCTACTTCTTAATTATTGGTATATAATACCATTTATTCTTATTTATATATTACCTATAATAAATAAATTTATTAATTATTGGTTTAAATTTATTGATTTATTTTCTAATAAAATTCTTCGTCCATATAGTACAAAATTTTGTCAAATATTACCATCAATATGGATATTTGAATTAAATCAAAAATTATGGCCAATTGAAAGTATTCGTATTATGTTAATATATGGTTCAATTGGTCCAGCAATTTATTGTGGATATGAAATTTATTCATATTTATTCTTTGGTATTAGTTTTAATGTATGTATTTCAATAAGTATAACAATTCTTGTAACAACAACATTATGGCACATACTTGAAGCTATTGATCGACATCTTTATCCATTTATATTTGCAATTATAATACAATATTATATTATACCAATAAAATCATTTTTAAATATTCCATTAACAATTTTATTAACAACATTTTTATTTCCATGGTTAAATAATCTTTTAATTAGTAATTCAATTCAAGAATTTATAAATAATATAACACTATTAAATATTCGAACATATTTAGAAGGAAATAATAATTATAGAAGATTTTATTGTGAATTTGTTAATTTATTTATAATATTTTATTTAATATATCATGTTTTTATTTCATGTTTAATTAATAATGTATTATGGTTATTAATAATATTAATTATAAGTTTATTATTTATTTATTTATATACAAATTTAATATATTTAATATTATTTCAACCAAATATAATTATGTTTTTATTTTCATCATTTATTTTATGTAAATATATTATATATAGACGAATTGACGAACATTTTATTTCAAAATATTTTCTTTTAATTATGTTATTAACATTTTATTTTGCTTTGATTTATCCATTATTATATCATATATTACGTCGTTCAATAATTAAATCTGCTTATAATATTGGATTAAAATTACAATTATTTCGAGAAAAAATCAATCAAAAAAGAGTTCAATTTAGTAAAAAATATTTGTCTATAACATATATTCATGATCCATCAAAATATTTTATATTACATTTATGCAACATTATAATCACTATTTGTATTCTAATAATACTTCCAATAAATATTTTATTACGATTAGTTTTATCTTTATTGACATATTTACTTATTGGTCGATTATTATTAACACATGGTTTAGAAATTCTTCGAATTTTAACATCATTATGTATAAGTATAACAGCTGGTGCTCATGTTTATGATCGTTATAATAATTCTCTCATATTAACAATGTCAATTGCATTGATAACATATATATGCACATTTGTAATTACCTTTCCGATGATTTATCGTTTTGTACAATTTATATTAATACATTTTTCTTTAGTAAATTATCTTAATGACTTTTTACAAAATTTCTTTTTGTATACATGGTCATATTTTGATATCTTTTGGCCACATATTAAAGAAAGTTTTTATGAAGTTAAAACACAAATTGAACAATCAAAAATAAATATATTTCATCATTCTAGAAATGTACAATAAATATAAATATATTGTAAATTTTTGTTTTACTTTTGTTTCTCCAATTTTGATTAAAAATTATGTTTAAAGATTTGACAATCTATGATAAATGACGATCAATGATGCATGACTGACAGAGATATACAAATTTATTTTTATCTTGATATATAATCAGATTTCATTGACTACAGTAAAATTTTCAAAAATATCCGATATATTTTTTTTTCTCGTAATGATATTAACTTAAATAAATTCAATTTTCTTTCTCTATATCTTCTGTCATATTGACAGTTTCTATTTGAAAGATGTTTCTACATTTACTTAATAAAACCAATGATCATATTGAATAAGTCATTTTCATTCTATTGGTTTTATATGACAATGATTCGAGTATCTTAATCGGTAACTATAGTAGAATGAATATAATAAATCGTTCACTGTTTTTTTCGAATTATTGTGATGTGTTCATTCAATTAGAAAAAAAATTCAATTCTTCTTTCATTTTGCAATTTTCTTTTTTTGTGATTTGGCTTTGATTTTAATGGAATAACAAATGAATTTTATGATTTATCTTGATTAAAAATAACATGTGCTATATATTTTCTTTAATCATTCGATTTATTTCTGGTTAAAAAAAAAAAAAGAAATGTTTGTCTTTTCTTATCATCTTTAATTCATTTTCCCAACAGGTTGTAATTTTGATTACTTTAGACAGTCATTTTTTATTATTGCCTCTTTGTGCCTATAAGCTATAAGCATTTATTCCCTGCTGTTATCACAATATGTTTATTCGGATATGGGTCAAAGATGAACATAGTATTGGTTAAATGTCATTTAATTATTCCTCTTCACATTTATTATAGGAAAAAAGAAGAAAAACAAGCGTAAAAAAAAAAGTACCAGACATTTATAGTACTATTCATTGTGTCGCGTGTCTACTATATATACCAGAATGTCATTATTCGTAATTGGAGAAGCGCTATATCTGCTTACTATAGAATAACTTTTCTTGTCGCTCGTTTGCTCGCGCTCATGACCTTCTTTTATTCTCTCGATTTTTTTTCTTTCTTTCTTTCTTTCTTTCTTGCACAAAAGTTCATCCTGCCGTTGCAGCTGCTGAACGCTCATTCTTCACTTATTATACGTTAGCCAACGATGGAACTCTTTTCTCTTATATTCAACATATAGAAGTTTTTCTCTTTTTGTTCTTTATCTTTTCTTCTTCATCTTCTTCTTCTTCTTCTTCTTCTTCTTCTTCTTCTTGTCGTTATAGTAAACGAGAACTGTAGACGATTTTTTTCTTTTTGCTATATATGTGTTCTCAACAATATAACTCATGTATGTTCGCGTAAGAAAGAAAAAGAGAGAGTTAGATGTGTATAGTCGTCGTCTCTGTTTGTGTTTGACGCCCGAATGCGTTTGATATGATGAGGTGAGGACAATAGAATAATAAAAATGATTGAATGAGGTGTGATAGACGGAACTATATACTTCAAACAATTCGGCACTAAAGGGCATCAAACATACAGAATAAGTAAAATATAACGAAAAAAACAACATATTTGATTGATATTCGGACAAAAGAAACATTTTTTTTGTCTTTTTTTATAAAATTCTTTTGCTTTCTTTGTTCCATATAGTAGTGATCGATTATACAATAGATTGAGACATAGGATTTTTTTTTTCTTCGTTCTCTTAAATCATGTCGCATATAATCAAATGCTTTTGTGACCTGATAAAACAAACAAATATTTCTGTCTATTTGTATAGAAGACACATAAAACAAAAAAAAAGTAAAGAAAAGAAGTTGTTCGAGAAAGAATCTTGACGATGTTTTAAGGCTTATCCTCGTTGTCATCTGTTTTGTTTTATATGATATTTTCTAGCTTTTCATTATTTGCTAAAACATACATCTTCATACTATAAAGACAAATCTAACATTGGATTGACCATCTGGCGATGCTTTCTCGTTCTTCTCGTCTGTTCATTTGACTCTTGAGGGCCGTACACAAATGTATATATATATATATTGTACGTTCATGCTGCCGTCCTTGTCTCTTCCTTTTTTTCTTGCGACCTACCATTCGTTCGTTCACCCGCACTCGTTTGGACAATAAAAATCGATCATTTTACGGCGGCTGGAGTAACTATATATATATACATATATATATATATACATGTATATCTCCCCTCTCCCTTTTTTTTCCTTCTCTTTTCTCTTTATGACCGGCTCAATTTGTGGATGGCGAATGAGGCTAAGCGCGTACGTATAGAACTGGTTCATCATCATTGAACAGAACAGACACACACATCCTTCTTTTCTTTTCTCAACATACTCTACAAGTGTCCGATAGTCTATTGTTAGTGAACTCTATTCTTTTAGCTTTTTCTATCTTTTTTTTCTTTTTTCTTTTTAGAAACGAAAAAAAGGAACAATGTATTATTATCACCATCTATATAATTTATTAGTTTTATTTTTCATTATTCCATCATTAGTAAATTTATTAACAATTAATAGTGATGTTTTAATTATACCAAAGAATGCTCAACATGGTTTTGTTTTACTTGAAGAAACAAAATCAAGTCGATTTAATGAATTTAATCAATGTTTAAAACAAAATAATGAATTAAATATTGATATTGATATTGATAAAAAATATGGTGATTTAATATTAAATAAAACAATTGAAAACTATAATTTTACGCAACAACAACGACTTCTATGCACAATCAATCGAAATCAAGTAAAGAAAATTTTCTTTTTTTTTTTTCTTTTTTTGAAGTGTGATCTAATCAAATTGTTCGATGTCACATTAGTATAGTCTACACGCAAAGTTGAACTCATACGTCTTTTTTTTTTTTTTGTGTTTCTATCGCGAATCGACTATTTGTTCAGGAGGAAAAATAAATGGAGAAGGGGGGGATGAGGTTAATTTGTCTGATTGATGTTTATGTAAAATGAATGTTTTTGAACTGATCGATCGTTTTTGAATTCACATTCTATGCATAATCAAAACCTAGATTTTCTATCTTCAGAGTTATAGACGTTTTTACTAGCATGATAGAGATCAATAAATCGAATGATGGATGATATTTTGATCTGAGACAAGTTTATTTGCTTGATATATATCAATCCAATAAAATACCTATAATTTTGAATAGAAAGCCTAACTGAATTTATCCTTTTGAGATTTTTAATATTTCACTAGAGTCTATCCTTTATACACAGAATTCGGATAATCAATTGAAAAGAATTCTCTTGCTGGATGGTTTTGATATTTGGTTTTTTGTTTTTTTTTTGTAGTCATCGATTTTAAAACTTTACTATACAATTATTGATTCATCTAATGATGTAGTTTTTACATCGCCTATTTATCATATGGATCCGATAAGATTTGTTGTACATCGATTTAAAAAAATCGAATGTTTATCATCATCATCAATTGTTAATTATGAATTTGTTGATTCATCAATACCATTAAATATAAATTCAAGAACAGGAAAAATATATTCAAAAGATGAATGTATAAATTTAAATGAAATACTTATTAAATGTTATGATATATATGATAGAAAGAAAAATGCATATGCAAAAATAATATTTGATCAAATTTGTCAAAAAAATTCTATAAAAAAATCAAATATAAATTGGATTAATAAAATTGGTGAAGAACGAAGAAAACGAATTCATTATCAACAAGAAAAAATATCATCGGTAATTATTTTATTAAAAATTATATGATAATTAAAAGCTTTTTTTCTTTTATTATAAACGATCGAATGGATTAAGTGATTTCTTTCCGAGTGTCATTTTATTATTGAAATGAATAGATATTTATAAAATTAGGGAAAAGAAATTTTAAAAGAGTCTGACATCAAGGATTTATTTCTGACAAGATATGACATTCATTTCCGTTTTTATTTATAATAAAAAAAACAAACAAGAAGAATAGATTCTATACATCGTCTATTTTTAATTCAATCAAGAATAATTATTGACATAAATTGATTAGATGAAAATCAATTGATAGAAATATATGAAGATTTTAATGTTAAGAATTTTCACCTTTAAGTTTTTCAAATAAAACAAATAATAATTTTGTTATCATTGAATAGATCCCTCGTAAGGTATATTTCGAATAAAATATTTATATTTAACTAATTTTTTTTAATATGTTACTCTTTTCTGAATGTCCCAGCCAGACCTACGCCAAATTTTGACTCTTTAGTTTATAGCGTTACTGACTGATGGGGCACTTAGTGTAAAAATCGTACTTTAGACATGCAAAGAAAATGTAATCTTCTAAGTACCAAAGAAAGGAATGAATAGATCATTTTGTACAGCTTGGAATGTTCTTTCGAATGATATAATTTTCGTGGTCATTCGTCCAAAATACTTTATAACAGACACTTGTTCATTATCGTATAGAACGATATGTTTCATATGACATTTCAAGCAGCAGTCAATCAACATGGGATTTTCATGTTTATATCTCGACTAATATGAAATGTTAAGAAACTTTGGCGGTCTAACATAGGCATAGATTATAATAAAAAATATATTACTCAGAAGTTGTTTAATTTTTTGTTTTGGTCATATTTAAAACGTTCTAGTTCCTTTATTTATAACTATAAAAAGCAAATTTTAAATAGAATTAAATAAAAATAATGAAAAATTAATAGAACTATTCAAGATTTATTTACATTTTTCAATAGAACATTCTTTAATGAGTCAAAGAAAATATTTCCTTTTTTTTATTTGTCGAACTAAATGTAAATAGAAATGCAATGGTGATAGTACACCGGTCTTACGTACAGCTTTGCATTGGTCTAAACGTGTATGTATAGACTACTATTTTAAGAAAATAGACTAAATGTTTTCGAAGTCCAGGAATCTGAATCTATAGGAAATTTATCAAAATTCCCGAGTTTGAGAAAGAATTAGTCATATGTTATAAAATTCAGGTATTTTCTTGAAATAGCTTTCGTCCAACTGAATAAATCGAAATGGACCTATGAAGACTGAAAAGAATTTGAGTCCTTAGCTTATTGTTACTTAGATACTACATTTCTACGGTTTTATCCATCCCTAAAAAATAGCAGAAAAACTCATTTTCGAATTTCACCTTGAAATTTTTCATAGAAACTAGGCTTACTGTGAATAGTTTATTGTGAAACTTTCAGATCAATGCGTTCTTCCTATCCAAAGATACAATTATGATAAAGGCTTGTCTTTTATATTGCTTATATATACTGGCAGATTTAATGTTCTTATTTCAGGAAAGGAACAAATCAAAAGACCGAAAACTTTCACAATAAAAACACTCGTAAAAATGTCACATTTTAGCAATAATAAGCTCTAAGTACTCGAACTCTTTTCAATGTAGAATTTACATGATGCACATAGTTCAGATTTTAAACAGATTAATCATTTGAAAGACTTCCTTGATAAGGTCATTATTACCATTTCATCCCTAATTATAAGAAATAATTCTCAAAATCATTTGACCGAAAATGATTGTTGATTATTTCCGATTATGAATTAATAAATAATAATAATAATTATTATTCTAAATTTTTATATAAAGAATCAATTATATCGTCATCGTCGTCAACAATCTATTCAACCACCATCACGTTTAGCAATTCGTTTTAATGAGTCATATATTGGTTCAATATCAGAAATAAAATATTGTCGTAAACAAACATCAAAAGATCATTTAGAACAAACATTTCAATTTCCATTAAAATATGAAATATTTTTACGTGAACGTGTTCAAATTAATGAGCAAGGACAATTATTTATATTACGTCCATTTGATTATGAATTATTTCAAACAATAACATTTCAATTTCATTGTTTAATATTAGAACAACAAAATGGTGGAATGAATTTAACACGTGTTAATAAAACTGAAGATATACAATTAATTATTGATGATATTAATGATGAATTACCACGTTGGATTATGGATGAACCATATCAATATGGAACATATTTTGGTTATGTTGAAAAAACAGCTCGACCAGAAACACCTGTTTTTCGTTTTAAAGCATTCGATCCAGATACAACATCAAAATTAACATATGAAATAGTAAATGGTGATAAAAATCTTTTTCATTTATCATCTGATGGTACATTAACAACACATTCTAATCAACAATTACTTTCACCAACATATAATTTAACTGTACGAGCTGTTGATTTAAATTCTCAAGTACCATCAATGACTCGTTCAAATCCAGCACATTTAGTTATACGTACTGATCGTTTTGAACCAAAATTTTTTAAAGAACGATATATATTTAATGTTAGTGAATATACTCAACCATCGACAATTATTGGAACAATACGAGCAAAATCATTTTCAACTAAAAGTGAAAATTTAAGATATTTTTTACAACAATCATTTATTGATGGTTCACAAATAAATCGACAATCAAATTCTATATCTGGTAATAGTGGTGATATGTATGAATTTAAAATTGATGAAACAGAAGGATCAATTAAAATATTAAAAATGTTAAGATATTCAGATCAACATAATAATAATACAAAATTTTTTACAGGTAAAATTATTCAAAACAAAAAAAAAAAGATTTTTAATTCAAATGTTGTATCATAAATCTAATATTCAAATACAGCATGAAAGAAATTGGTTTTTTTTTTGTTAAAAATAAGTATTCAGTATGATTATATCCCGCAAAGCTAAAATTATTATTGAATAGAGACATGTAAGTAAAGCCTATCAGGTTGGTTCCGGACCTGACTGAGTCTGAAAAGATGATTATAAGTTTTTGACTACAGAACAAGATATTTGTAGAAAAAGACTTCCTCTATCTAGTAGTATATGCATTATTAAGTCCTACTGTGTATATCATTAGATAGAGGAAGTCTTTCTCTCTACAAGCCTCGATATATTCCATACTGTTGCCAAAAGCTTATAGTTGCCCTTCCTTTTGATTGGATCCAGGGTAGGCTCAATCGGTCATATTCTAAAAGTAACAGCTAATTATGATTTAATTATTATAAGATCATTATCAAGATTGTGTGAGAAATGTGTATGACGTGTTGATAGCAGAATTTCGGACGACTATAAGACTTACGAGGGAAGTTCCTCAAAATGACTAATTGCTGTTGAGTTGGATCTATGTACATAATGCAGACCCTAATGAGCTGTGAATATTTCGAAAAAAGTTCGAGTAGGAAAAAATAATTTTCGATTTGAAACTTTGTACAGCAAAAAGATTTTATGAAAGTAGCTTGTGATGAGAATTTCAGATATTTTCGTTGCTCCTATTCTAAGATACGATTATGATAAATGTGTACCTTTTTACAATCACTCATATACACCTGCAGATGCCGATGTTCTTATTCCAAAATAGAAGAAAATAAAAACTTTCGCAATAAACTATTTCCACGTTGAGGCCTATCTCTGTACAAAGTTTCAAGTTAAAATTGGACAGTTAGTTTTCCTGTGGGGAACTATAGTATTGAGTTTAAAAGCCGGTAAAAATGCAGTAATCCGCTAAGAGACCGAACGCTATCTAAGGTATTCATAGTTTATTAAAATCTACATAATGCACTTAGTCCCAACTCAAAAGCAAAAAAACTCCATGATTTTCAGTCTTTTATTTAACTTAGTACGTTCTTGAATGAAGCCTTTAATAATAAATATATTATTAAATATTCTAAGTTCAGAGTAGTCGAATGGGTAGCATAGCTGTAGTATCTAAAAAGTACTTTGTATTCCAGGAGTCTTCTAAATGCTACAATCTAGAATGAAGTCAGATTGATAAATGTAACATGTGCTTCTACTGATCAACTAGTTTTGTAACTCATTAAGTTCTGCGGAAGTATCCAAACAAGTCTCTCAACAATATTTCGTATATTTTCATGCTGTTTAAAATTGTAACAGGCTATTCTATTAAATTCAGTATATTTGCTGAAAATGCATTAAATAAATTTTGTTTTTTTTTCTTTTTGAATATTAGGTGTTGTCAAAGAATTAAGTGGTTGGCAAATGCAATCACATGTTGAAATTGAAATTCATGTTATTGATATTAATGATAAAATTCCAACATTTAAACAAACATATTATACTCCACAAATTTCTGAAGATTATCCATTAAATACACCAATTATAAATTTTACTGTTACTGATGATGATGCAAGAAATACACCAAATTCAAATATAACACTTGATTTAATTGATCCATATGGAAAATTTTCTATATATAATGATAGTCGTATATCAACATCAAATAATATTCAAGCATATCTTATTGCTAAAGAACGTCTTGATTATGAATCATTATCACCATTAGATCGTCAATATAAATTAAAAATTATTGCACGTGATCATGGACAACCACAATCATTACAATCTGAAGCACAAATTTATATAACAATAACTGATGTTAATGATGAAGTAAATTTAAAGATTTTAATTTGTACATATTTTACTTTGTTTTTTGTCTTTCTTTTAGCCACCAGTTTTTAAAGAAAATCCAGTACAAAAAACAATTGCAGAAAATACACAAAGAGGAACATTTGGTAAATACAACAACTTTTTTTGTTTTTTTTAAATTTTTGTAAAAATTTATTTTATCTTTTATTTTAGTTGTTTTTGTTGATGTTGTTGATACGGAATATAATGATTCTGTTACAGTACAATTTTTACCAACATCTCAATATAATCCATTTCGAATAATAACAAGTCCAGGTGGTGGTCGAGTTATTCTTGAACAATCACTTTTACCTGATAAAGAATTCTATAATTTAACAATGCAAGCATCTGATCGTCTTGGTCATACATCACAAGCACAACTTTTAATAACAATTTATGATGTTAATGATCATACGGTAAAGAAAGAAATTCTTTTTTTTTTTTTTTTTGAATAAAATTTAATTTCAATATATTTCATTTAGCCACGTATTGAACAATGTGAACAAGGTATAATAATAGCATCTATACGTGAAAATGCAACATTAAATACACCAATTATAAAAATTAATGCAACAGATCAAGATCGTGGTTTAAATGGTGAAATACAATTTTCATTAAAAGGTACCAATGATCCACAACAAGATTCTGATATGTTTTCAATTGATTCTGATACGGGATTAGTTACAAATAAAAAAAAATTAAAACATTTAAAATCTGGATTTAGTGAATATACAATGACTATATTTGCACAAGATAAAGATCCATCAAATTCACGTTCAACACATTGTATTTTAAAAATAACTGTAGAAGATATTAATGATCAGTAAGTTTGTTTGTTTATTTTAATGAAAATTAAGTTAATATACATGTCTTTATTCTTAACGAGTATTACCGATAGATAATATAAAAATGAATTATATCAAATACAAGACTAACTTTCACAGACTGATTATTCTCATAACTGTCAAGTTGATATATACTACTATGAGTATAGTTTATTCACAGAGTAGTTAGTAAAAATTTCATGATTACAGTTATGAGAGTCAGAATTTTATCCAGATTTTCTCTTCCGGAAGGATGATTTAAAACATCGGGTTAGCACTTTCAGAGTTTATGGTTGTTGTACAATATGTCTGTGTTCTGAAAAATATATA
This sequence comes from Rotaria sordida, assembly GCA_905250125.1. NCBI lineage: Eukaryota > Metazoa > Rotifera > Eurotatoria > Philodinida > Philodinidae > Rotaria > Rotaria sordida. The sequence continues at coordinate 173,149 of CAJNOL010000084.1, forward strand.
TTTGCTCTTGCGGAGTTTTAAATCACCTTTTCGGAAGAAAAGATCTGGATCAAACATTGGTGAAAGTAACATTTTTCATAATAATCCAGGTCATTTTTGACTCATTCGTAGTGAATAACATGAAAAATAGCTTTTCTAGAATTATTTTACTTGAGATATAAAGTCACGAATAATATGACTTTCATGGTCAGTTTTAAAGGTAGGAAACTGCAGATTTTGTTATAGTCGTCCTTCTGAGCGAGACTTTAACAATAGGAATGAATGATTTCGAATCAGAATCAATGATTCCATATTATAAAATGAAAACCAATACTAACAATCTCGACACGATCCCGTAAATGAAAGATTTGATTTCAATCCAAAAATAATCGCCTCTGCAAGTATCGAATCATATATTATCTCTATGACTTTGACAAAATTTAACTCTATCAGCATCTACATTAAGCTATTCTCATGTTTGACTAATCACCAACTCTACTGGATTAGTACTAGGACGTAAACGATGAAGCACTGTTAATTTCTAAGTATTACTTTTATATAACAAAAAATTTTTATCTTCTAGTTATCCTGTAATAACTTCACCAGCTCGTGATAATGATTTAATATCTATAAAAATGGAAAAACGTGTTAATTTTAATTATCCTGTACTTGTTGTTCGTGCAAAAGATGAAGATAGTGGAAAAAATGCACTTTTACATTTTTCTCTTAAATCTCGTGATGATTGTTCAAATGGTATACAATATTTTGTTATTGATTCACAATCTGGTGTTATATCAACACGTTCATCAAATGTAAATAATCCAATAAATTTACAAATAAAATATTGTCTTGTTGTACAAGTATGTGATTCACCTGATGATGGTCCATCGAAATGTTCTGAACGTAAAATACAATTTCAATTATCACAAGATGGTTTTGAACCACCTGTTTGGGCACCAGAAACAGCATTAACATTTCAACGTGTTATGAAAGTTGTTGAATTAGCACAACAAAATATTGTTATTGATACATTTAAAGCATCAATTGCAAATGATGCAACAAAAAAAGTTATTTTTGAAATGGAACCATTTAATTGGACATGTTCAAATGTTGCATTAGCTAGTGAAAAACCACGTATACCATTTTTATTAACACCAGATGAAAGTGGACGTAATATAGCACGTTTAGTTATTTATCAACCAATTGATGCTGATCCACCAACTGGTTGTACAAGATATCAATTTAAAATTCGTGCTAAAAATGCTGCTATGGAAGCTTTATCATTAGAAAGTATCTATGAAATTGAAATTGTTGATTCAAATGATAATATTCCAATGTTTAATGTAAGTTCATATCGTGCACAAATTTATGAAAATGAAATTAAAGATAATTTGTTACGTGTACAAGCTGAAGATAAAGATATTGATCCAAAAAATCGTAATACAACTTATTTTATTCGATGTCCTAATGATGGTAAGAATTTTTGATAAATAAACAAAAAGGTAACATCAAATTCTATTGCATACCATTGATATATCAATAGATGATACTATCGACATTGTAACTACGGCGAAAGTGATACTCCCTCATAATGGTCTTGGAGGTTAGAACCCATCGGGTGGTCCAAAAATTTTGGACGCAATCGACTTCAGGACCAACCTGATGGACTCTAGTGAAACCACTTATCGTCATGTCAATAGTATGCAGTAGGACTTGATAATACATAGACTATTAGACAGAGAAAGTCTTCGTTTAGAAAACTACATAAATTTCTTTCTGTTTTTTTTGTTTGTTTTAGGTAATCATCAAAATCTTCAATATCATTATAATAGTCCATTATCAAATTCATTATCATGTCAAGGTATTGTTTCTATTGATCCTGAAACAGGTTGGATAAGTGTTCAACGACAATTTGATTATGATAATCCAGCTGATCGTCGTTTTGTATTTGATGTATTTGCAAAAAATATTCTTCCATCAGATAGATGTAGTGGACAAAATACAAAAGAATCTCAAGCTCAATCATCTTCATTATCATCAGGTGCTGATGCTAATCCAACAATACAAATTTGTGTTACTGAACATCGTGTACCAGTTATTATTGAAGTACTTGATAGAAATGATAATGCGGTAAGTAATATTGGTTATTGATTGAGATACAATTATGTAATTATTAAATTAAAAGAAAAAAGCAGAAATCTTCATTATCTAAACATATGCAAAATCAACAAAATAAAAAATGTATCGAAATCAGAACGAAAAATTTTAGTAAAATTTTCTATAATTATTATCGAATTATGTTATAAATCACATCAATCAAAGCAAAATCTAGAAGAGATTTCTTAAAAATTAACTGACCTTCGTCAATTGAACTAATCAAAGCATAACTATTTAAGACTTTCTTTGAGATTTAATACAAAAAAAAAAAATTTTGAAATAGTTTTTTCTTAGCCAGAACCTTGATCCAAAAAATAAAATCACCCAGGATCGAAGCCACTGGAATCAGAACTTAAACAAAACTTAATTCCGCACAACTCTATAGTTCTCGAAAACTGATCCTCAAGTACATATTTATTTCTCTTAGTAAACGAAAGTATAATAACTTTCATTCAAATTATCAATATTTCTTACAATATCGAATAATTTTATTTTCATTAATTTTTTAGCCTCAATTTAATAATTTACCATATTTTACTAAAGTTATTGAAGATGCTGAACCAGGAACAACAATATTTCATTTAAATGTTAGTGATATTGATACAGATGATATTTTAACATTTTCAATTGTAAATGAACAAGAAGCATCTGCATTTGCTGTTAAAGAAAATACAGGTGAAGTTTATTTAGCTTCAGCTCTTGATTATGAACGTGTACAACAACATAGTGTTGAAGTTCAAGTTAGTGATTCAAATAATGAACATCGTGCACGAACAATTTTAACAGTTATTGTTGAAGATGCAAATGATAATCCACCACGTTTTCTTAATTTACCAAGAGAAATAATTGTTGAAGAAGGACGACAAACATTTGATTATGATCAATTAATTATACGTCAACCATTAAGATTAAAACGTGATGCACGTACATATAAAAAACAAAAAGATTATAATAAAAAACGTATATCAATATCAACAAAATTACCTGAAGAATTTTATGATGATTTTTCTTCTCAACAACCATATACATCAAGAATTATTTATCGTGTTGAAGCTATTGATCCTGATTTTGGTCGTCCATTAAAATTACCTATACGTTATACATTAACATCATCAAATCCATTATATACACAATTTTTTGAAATTCATCCATTAAATGGTACAATACATTTAAAACAAGAACTTGATCGTGATCCACCGAATGGTTTTGATGAATGGTTATTAACTATTATTGCAGCTGATGAAGATGGAAGAGAAGATATGGGTTCAAAAAAAAATGCATCATGGTTAAAAATTATTGTTAAAGATATTAATGATTTACCTCGTAAGATTTTTTTTGTCTTTCAAAAAAAATAAAAATAAAAATTTTTTTGTTTTTATATTCTTTTTTTAGCAATGTTTATTGATGTTGATCCAATTGGACATATACCTGAAAATGCTCGTGCAGGTACACGTGTTGAAGGTTTAAGAATAAAAGCAACTGATTATGATAAATTATCGGAAAATACAACACGTTATGCATTAACATTAAATACAAAATCAATTGATGGTTCTGATGTATTTCGTATTGATGAAATAACAGCTGATATTTATCTTAATGTTGATAATTATCTTGATAGAGAAAAAACTCCACATCATAATTTATCAATTATAGCAAGAGATTCAGGTGATCAATCAGGAAATTTACAATCAAAAGAATTAAAAATTACAATTATTATTGATGATGTCAATGATATGCCGGTAGAATATTTGTTTGTTTGTTTGTTTTTTTTGAAGTTTTTATGAAACACATAGAGTAGAAATTTGTATTTCCTCTCCCTCACAAACTATAACAGAGAAGAGATCGACTGACCGTGACAAACGGAGCTAACAGATATCCCCCTAGCAACACCTCCGCCTCGCATCATCTATAACGTCTTGATAATTTCTTATTGTATTTTTAAAAAAAAGGATGGTGAAGAAATATATCCCAACATGGATAGAATAAAATAATCTCCGCATGATTAACAACAGCAACTACATTGTGTTTCATATTTTCAATCCCATAGAGATTGTACTAAAAATTTTTTAATGCAAATTTTTTTTTGTTTGTTTTTAAGCCACGATTTAAACCAAAAAATCAACAAGCACAAATATCTGAAACAGCACAACGTGGAGATTTTGTAACAGAAGTTCGAGCTGAAGATGATGATATTGGAGTTAATACACATTCATTATATGAAATAATTGAAGAATGTCAATTATCAAATGAACATATAATACGTTGTTCAAGACCAAAATATTTTATTTTTAAAGAAACTGCATTAGCTGAAAAAGGTTTGATTATTATTTAAATTAATTTTTGTTTTTTTCCGAAAAATAAAACAAAATAATTTCTTTTTTTTGTTTTTTTAGGCACAATTATTCTTCTTGAACCTGTTAATTATGATCCACCAGATAATCAAAATAAATTTCTTTTAAAAATTAAAGCAACAAATGGTGGAATGTCAGATTATGCTAATGTAACTGTATTTATTACTGATGCTAATGATAATGTACCAGGTGAGAATATTATCTTTTATTTAATTTTGAGTGTTTGTAATTAATCATGAATTTTGTTTAGTTTTTCTTTTTTTTTTTTTGTTTTTTGAAAATATCAATGAATTATAATAATATGAATCTATTTTAAAATAATTCTTTATTTTTGTTTGTTTTTTTTTCAGTCTTTTCTCAATCGGTTTATTTTGCTAATATTAGTGAAGAAACATCATTAGAACAAGAAATTCTTCGTGTACATGCTACAGATAATGATGTTAATCCAATAAATAAAGAATTTATTTATCGTATACCACCAGATCGTTCACAATATGAAAATCGTCAACATTTACGTATAGATGCAATTGATGGACGAATATATTTAAAGAAAAATTTTGATCGAGAAAAATCTTCAACTATAAGTTTACCAATTGAAGCTGTTAATAATCAAAGTTCAATTATGTTAATTGGTCGTGCTGTTTTAGTTATTAATGTTCTTGATGTAAATGATAATTATCCACGTTTTGCAGAAAATTATTTACCACGTATACGTGAACATACAGCAAGTAGAAAAATTCTTGAATTTAAAATTAATGATCCTGATGATCAAAATAGTGGAAAAAATAAATTTCGAGTTAAACTTGGTAAGTTTTTTCAGTTAATAATCAATAACATTGTCCTATCATTGTAGAACATAATAAAAAGGAAAGAAATATCCAATATTAGCAAATCATACTATAACAATCATGATTATTAGGATTTAATTGTTTTGTTTTTCAACTTTAGTTCTCAACAAAAAGATTTATGATGTGACCTATGAATGACTAGTTGTTATAAACTTATCAATAGATATCACGGATCTTTACTATCATTTCTTCGAATTAAAAATTTGAAAACTATACTCTTGCCTTTAATGAAGAGATAGAAATTAGAAACTAACTAGAAAAATCTTTTTTCACGCCAAGTAATAAAATTTTTCATCAGGTCGAACAGAGATGCCCATGGCGACACTTCTTTTAAAACTACCGCGGCGTGGCAGCAGCAACTTTTTACATAGCTCATCGCGTCGCAATAACTTTTTCTCTTGTAGGATCGCGGCAGATTTCCCACCGCGATGGATATCTATGAAGTAAAGTCAAACTTGAGTTACCCAGCTCTGAAACGAAAATTTTTTTCAAGATTGTAGAAAGTGGTTACACCCTTGACGACCCTTTCCCCGTGCGAATCGTTAAAATTCTAATAATGCATAATTAAAATTTCAGGTAAAAATAATGTTTGGCCTGAATCTGGTGAACCTAAATTTCGTCTTGATATTCAATATGATAATGATGGTAAACCACGTGGTACACTTAGTACATTACGTGAACTTGATCGAGAAGAACTTTGTTTAAATGATGATAAATATAAAAATCAACGTTATTGTGGTAAATATTATGATCTACCAATTTGGATGTCTGATGGTGAACAATCAGGAATAAATCCTCTTCGAGTTCTTGTTGAAGATATTAATGATAATCCATTTAGTAGTGGTTATAAATCTATTGATATTTATGATTATAAACATACATTAAGTAAAGTTTTATCAACATCACGTATTTATATTGGTACTGTTTTTGCTGATGATGAAGATGATTGGGATTTTAATAATAAAATATTTGAACTTCAACCATCGGATGATAATAATTTTTTATATGTTGATAAAAATATGCATTCATCACGTACACCTGGTGCTATTTATTTAACAATGCAAAATAGCAATGCAACAATTAAACATGGTAAAAAATTTTTTCGTTTTTTTCCTTCTTCTCTAAATTCTTTTCCTTTTAATTTCCATAGGTATTTCATATAAATATGATGTAATTGTTCGTGATACACATCCTCAATGGTTAAATCGTGATTCTCAAACATCATATATAGAATTTCGTTTACATGATTTACCATCTGATGCATTTGATAATGCAGCATCAATACGTCTTCAAGATATAACTGCTGAAGAATTTATTGAAACACGTCATCGTCATGAATCATCATTATCAATATTTAAACGTATAATACTTGAAATAATTCCAAATGCACGTCATATTGATGTTTTTTCAATTCAAAATCATGAATATTTATCTCGTACAATTGATATTTATTATGCAATTCATGGTAGTGGTTATTTATCAAAAATAAAAATTAATGGTCTTGTTGAAATTTCACGTAAAAAATTTGAAAATTATTTTAATATAAGTCAAATTGATATAAATGAATGTTTAAATTCTGATCAACAATGTTTTACAATTGGTTGTTTAAATAAAATTGAATTACAATCAAAACAACCTTATTTAATTAATGCAAATCAAACATCATTTATTGGTTTAAATATAAAAACAATTGCACAATGTTCTTGTGATACAGATATTAATATACAACAAGAAAAACAAAAAGATCTATTAAAAACACATAAATATTGTTTAAATGGTGGATATCCAACAAGAGATAATCATCATATTAAATGTATGTGTCCTGATCAAACATTATATAATGGTGGTGAACGTTGTCAATTAACAAGTATTTCATTTGATGGTAAAAAAAAAAAAGAATTGTTTTTTTTTTTGTGAAAGACAATCTAAAGAGTGTTGAAGTATACTACCAATGACAAAACGACTAAGAATCATATTTTTGATCTAAAATATAGAGTTGACGGTCAGAAGAAGTTTTATTGGATATATATATATATATATATGAATAGTACAAGTGTTGATATACTTTCTGAGTCTTTTTAATACATGCTTGAATAACATTTAATGATAGACAGTTGCAAGCTTCATTCACAACATTCTCTAGTTCACGTTGTGATTTTGGATTCTTGTTTTTAATTTTCTGTTTGATAATGTTCCAGACCAGTTCAATACCGTTAAAATCAGGACTATAACCTGACTATTCGCATAATTCAATATTATATTGTTCACACCATTGTTTAAATTGAGCACTTCTATCCTATATAACTACGTCAGAAACACATCGGTATCACTATTTAATCAGCTATCAAATCGATAGAAAACACAATCATTCAACGAAATGAAATCAATTAAGTTAATATACGCTCGTCAAGGTGAAATTTTCTTCTTTGATATCGGCTCTTCTCGTCTACATCAAACAATCTGTTGTGTACTTCTTAAACCCACATGACATTCATTTTCAAAATTGCGTAGATGATAACATTGTATCGTGCATTCGATAGTGTTGAAGTGTGTAAATGATAGCAATTCATCAACAGTAGCCTATCGATTTTGTTGTAGGGTTTGATTTGAGATGAGTCGAGTGCAGGTGAACAGTCAGGCCTATGTCCAGAATTTACATCACTATGAGAACAATAATAATTAATAGTGCGGTATATTGTATTCATGTGACAGTTTAGGAATCATACTACTTATGAGACATTTATAGAGACTTTTTCACTCACTGATGATGTATGAATGCTTTGTTTTTTTACTTATTGTATACATTTTGAATAAAATTATCGAACAACAAAATAGGGACAAAACACAAAATAAACAAAAGTAAATATACAATAATCGATCATTAAATATTATTCAAACATGTATTAAAAAGACTCAGGAAGTATATCAACACTTTGTATCTTCATATTAAATCTATATTTTAGATTAAAAATATGATTCTCATATCATTTTGTCGTTGATACAAAAGGATTTTTCTTCAAAATAGAAAATACTATAACTCAAGAAGGAAACGAACTAGAAAGTTGAAACTTTCCGAATACATATCATAGTAATCTCGTAGAGATTGTGCTAAAAGTTTTGTTTGTTTTTTTTTTCAAATATAATCTTTTCTATTGATTAGGTAATGGTTATGCATGGTATAAACCATTAACAACATGTGATACATGGATGTTATCAATTGAATTTTTAACTCAAACATATAATGGTTCAATATTATATAATGGACCATTAAATAAAAAAATTCCAATGGAAGATTATTTTTCATTACAATTATTAAATGGTCATCTTTTAATTGATTTAAATTTTGGTTATGGAAAAAATATACGTAGACATTTAAAAACAAGTACAAATTTAGCTGATGGTAAATGGCATATTATTGAAATACGACAAATTAGTACAATTGAACATATTTTGGAAATTTTAATTGATTATTGTCCATTAAATAGTGTATCAAAACAATATGGTGAATGTCGTTTTATGATTGAATTTAATGAAGATGATGTTTTTAGTACAAATCGACCATTACAATTAGGTGGTATTGCTTTAGAAGATAAAGAATTTAATCAACAACAATTACCAATGGAATATATGGGAAATTTTAAAGGTAAAAAAAATTTGATTTTATAGTTTTCTTTTCTTGTTCTTTAGTTATTTCATATTGTTTATTAGCTGTAAAAATCAAAGAAAAAAATAAGACTTATACGCTAAAAGCATGTGACTTTCGCTTACGTAAAAGTTTGAATCATCAAACTATCTATTTTTAAAAGTTCTGATATAATTATATTATTATGTTATATATTTCAAAGATATTTTTATCTTTTTTTTTTTTTTCTAAAATCTTAGGTTGCATTCGTAATCTTCGTTTTGCTGATGAATTATATGATCTTCATGTTGATTTACACAGTGATCAATCAATTAATCTTCATGAAGGTTGTCTTTTAACAGATTTAAAATGTCAAAAATTATCTTGTCAATCAAATAATGGTATTTGTGATGCTGATCTTTATCAAGTACAATGTTTATGTAAACCAGGTCGAACAGGTTCAACATGTTCACAAGAAACCGTATCATATGATTTTACATATGATAAACAAACATGGACAGGTGATCGTGCATCATATGCAACATTTCGTCATCAACATAAACCTGATAATGATTTATCATATTTATCACAAATATTAAAATTTCAAATTATGTTTCGTACACGTGAAATATCTGATAATATATTAACATTAATTGATTTTCATAATGATGATACATTTATGTTTTTGGAAATTAAATCTGGACATTTACAAGCACGTTTTGGTTCAAAATCTGATACACAATTAATTGAATTAAAATATATTTTAGTTAATGATGGACGTTGGCATACAGCTTATCTTGATCGTTATGGACAACGATTAATTTTACGTCTTGATGATGGTGAATATTATCGAACAAATATAAGTTATGGTAAATCAATATGGAAACATTTTCCAAATACTTTATTAAATGTTGGTGCACGAATAGATTCCGTAAGTTTATTCATAGAACTTTTTTATGGTTTCATTTTCCTTCATATGCCCTAGATTACAGGAAAAGATGCGTTAATGATAATAGTGTTTACAAGCAAACATTTTTAGATATTCAATTGAGATGATTTTTATGTAATGAGTAATAGAAAAATCGTCATGTAAAAAAATTTTCATTATACAAGTTTTAGTTTTTCTAATATCTTCTATTTCATGCGTTTTTTTTGAATGTTATTATTTTTGATTTCTCTAACAATATATCATATATTTATGAGTTCTACATTTCCATCCCTTCATAAAATCATATTGATAAATTTTTATTTATTTATTTTTTCCTAGGCTGTACATAAAATTGTAACAGCAGATTTTAATGATGGTTGTATAATGGATGTTCGTTTTAATGGTCAACTTCTTGATTTATTAAATGGTTCATCATCATCAGATATGAAATGGACATTTCAATCAAATATAAAAGAAGGTTGTGATAATCTTGATAATTGGTGTCGTGGTGTACAATGTCGTTCACCAGCATTTTGTGTTAATACATGGAGACATGGACAATGTCAATGTACAGATACATATAAATATAATCCAACAAATGAAACATGTATTTTATATGATTGGTGTACAGATATAACAAATCCATGTCATATGCCAGGTACAAAAAATTGTTTATATGAAGCACGCGAAAATACAATAAAATGTGAATGTAAATTACATTGGCAAGGTGAACGTTGTATAATAAAAGCTATGCCATTAGCTGGAACATTTCATTGGCATATAATAGGTGCAATTATATTAAGTCTTTTATCTATATTATTTCTTGTTTTATTATTAATTTTATTAACACGACGAAGACAAACAAAAAAAGCTTATATACTTGGTATGGATGATGAAATACGAGATAATATTATTAATTATGACGAAGAAGGTTGTCCAGATGAAGATCCAGTTACATACGATATATCAACATTAAAAAAACCTGTTTTTACTGGTAATGGTAATACAAATATAAATCGTAATGGACGACTAAATTCTGAATCAGAAATAAAACCTCTTCTAAAAACACATACAGATGGTAATAATCAAATAGATTCATTAAAAAAACAAACAGCAACAACAACACGAAAAGATATGCCACCAATACCAATAGTAAAACCTGTTATGAATAAAAATTCAACAAATAATTTAAATAATGGTATTAATGTTGGAGAATTTATAAAAGGTCGTATACGTGATATTGATGATGATCCATCACAACCACCATATGATAGTTTACAAGAATATGCATATGAAGGTGAACCATTAGCTAGAAATGATGAATGTACATTATCAACATTAACTATAACATCAAAAGATCAAAATGATATTGATAAAGAACTTGAACTTGAATATTTAAAAAATATGGGACCTAAATTTCAATATATTGCTAAACTTTATTCAGGCAATGGAGAGAAAGAATCATGAGGATAAATATATATATATATATATATATATATATATATATATACAGAATGTTTTGTTTTAATATATACATATATATATATATACTGATAAAAACACAGTATTTGAACAGGGCCCATGTTTTCTATTTTTCTATTCATTTTCATTGTATAGTCGTCATCATTGTTTGTTGGTTTTGTCGAATTTTTTTTTTCTGTTTAATGTCAGATACATATTAGATGTAGTGTCTGTGGATTTTTATCATAATATTGTTGTTGTTGTTGGTTCTTCTTGGTTCTTTTTTTCTTTCGCTTTTTCTTTTTCTGACTATATTTGCATACATATAATAAATTTTGACAAGAAAGAATTTCATCGATTCGATAATTAAGAAAAAAAGAAAAAGAAAAATCATAAAGAAAAGATTCTAATTTTTTGTAATTGATTATGAGTAAAATATGAACTTAATGAAAATAGTTTATTGTAAAAGTTTCAAATATTTTCGTTACTCCTATTTCAAGATATAGCCATAGTAAAAGCACATTTTTCTATATATCTCATAGACACACACACAGATTCGATGTTCTTACTCTAGGACAGAAACAGATCAAATGGTTTGATACTTTCATGATTAGTTATTCTTGTTTCTATGCAAAATTTCAAGTCGAAGTATCTCATTGTATTGAAAAATACTGTAAGACTGTACTTTATCAGTATCAATAATTTATAGATCCGAATTCTTTTTCGGTCTACACAATGCATATGCTTCCGACTCAAAAGTGATTAATTAGGTGAAGAACTTCCATTGTGAGATCTATCAACAATATTTGAATGTAGTTAGTTTAAAAAAAATCAATAGATAAAATGGCAATCATATATACTCTTTTCAGTGAATAACGACAATCAGATTCAAATATTGTCTTCTAATGAAAAGTCTTATCTCAAACAACGTTAGAAAATAACCTTGTAGAATTTTTTATTTTTATCCTAATTAGAATCAATCAAAATATTGTCAATATGTAAACGAATCTCTTATACAAACATTTATTTTTTTTAATCAACAAAAAAATTAGTATCATTTGATCAGAATACGACATATTTCTATATGTGATGCCTCACTTACATCTCAAATGTAATAGATGATTCATTTGATGGTATGTGCAATTTATCTTAATCAGTAATCCAGTACATATTATACAAACAACGAGACGGCGAAGAAGAAGAAGAGAGAAATGGGAACCTCACGTGTACAAATGGAGGAAAAGTACATTTTTGTCACGAGTATAAAAGGCAATGACAAAACAAACTCGCCACATTAGTATTCTCAATTTATAACGTAAATAACATCTTCATTGCCAGATATTGTATTAATTGTATGATAATACAAAAAGGTTATTCAAACGCGTAGATTGTTCTGTAAGATTTATCGGCCTTTTTTTTTTGCTTACGTCGTTCTTTACAAAAGAATCAAATAGCTTATCTAAAAGATAAAATCATCCTATTGATTACAATTGTGTAAGTAAAAACAAAACATTTATTACATTTTAATCGATGTCTAGTGATATATCGTTAGAAAATGTCCTTCGTAAATGTGGTGATTTAGGTCGTCACCAAATAATACATTATATTTTTTTAAATCTAATAACACTTGGTAGTGGTATAACAACATTTTATTATGTATTTGGTGTTGCCGAACCTGCTTATCGTTGTCGATTACCATTAAATATAGATTTAGATAAAGATGAATATCAATCAATAAATTTGTTATATCAAAATTTTAGTAATCAAAAACAACAATTATCAAAATGTAATGATTTAAATGGTTCAATTTGTAAAGATTTTGTGTATGATCGAAGTATATTTGGTCGAACATTTACTGAAGAAGGAAATTTTATTTGTGAAAATGCTTTGAAAAAAACTTGGCTTTCAACAATGTATCAAGTTGGAGGGTAAGACAATAAAAAAAAATAATAACAACAACAGAAAAATTTATATTAAATAATAATTTCATATAATATATAGATTTGTTGCTTTACTTACTGGATATATTGGTGATAAAGTTGGACGAAGAAAAATGATTCGAATATTAACTATTATGTTATTTGCAGTTCCATTTTTTACTCAAATACTTCTTCAAACTATTTCAATGAATATAGATATGAAGTAAATTAGTAGAATTCTTTTTTTAACTAAATACACAGTTAGAATATTTTTTAGAAATTGATATTTATTTTTTCGACATCATCTTTTTTTTTTGAAAGGATGTAAATCCTTGAATACTAATCCAATATGATACTCTTGTTATCATGTAATACGTTAAGCATTGACAAATCTATATTGTCATTGTTAGTTACTAGATTTAAAAATAGTTATTATGATCAAAAGAAAGAAAGAAAATTCTATAATATTCAATAGCTAATTAAGAATTTGGAACGTCTTATATTGAATTAGAAAGAAATTTTCTTGAGATTTATTTTATAAAATCAAACTGTATACAAAATATAAGAAAAGATTTTTTTTTTCACGAATGTAAGTCGGAATTATGTTGACTAGGAAAACTGATTTTCGAATTTTAACATAAAAATTATCACAGAGATTAGTTATAATGAGAATAGCCCGTTATAAAAGTTTCAGGATTACCTTGATTTATTCCGCATCTGAGATACGATCATCAAAACTGCCGATGTATATGAGCGAAATGAAAGAAAACATTTTCATCAGAGTCATATCTTAGGATAGGAAAGATTTAAAACTTTCACAATCAACTATTCTTGTCAAAAACTGGTCTCTATGAAAAGTTTCAATTCGAAATTCAAAAATCAGTTTTTCTCATATTCGTGCAAGAAATCATGAAATCGTATTAATAAATATGATAAAAATGTAGTATGTTGAGTGTAATAAACTAAGAGTGAGAATTTTTATTCTTACCTCATTAAATTCTAAATGCTGCACATAGTCTCGACTACAGATGTATGATAATAACTTTAGTTCTGAGACCAGGTTCACGATTACAAGAACAAAAGTTGCCCCAATCAGAACGATAGATTATAGTTAAATATTCTATGATCTTGAGGGAATTATCTTATAAATCATATCAATCAGAACATAATTCAAGAGGGATTACCCCCAAAAAAAAACGAGTATTGAAGAATTTTGTTTTATGGTTTGTATTGAATTGTTCAGTATTTTATAATGAATGCACGGTATGATTTTTATTATACGTTCAGTAGGTTTTTACTCATTAAAAAATTAGTTTTAGCATAGTAACTAATTTCAAAAGCTCAGTGTTCACGAAGGGAAGTCCTTCAACTATTCAATCGCTTTTTAGTCAAAGCTGTGTACATTATGTAGACCTAAATGAGCTATGAATACCCTGAAAAAAGTTCGAACTAACAGCTTATTACTGTTGAGATACTGTATTTTTCAGCAGAATGTCATAGTCCCCTAAAAACTGATTTTCCAATTTCGACTTGAAACTTTGCGAAGAGGTAGATATTAATGAGAATACTTTTTCTGTGAATGTTTCAGGTCTCGTCGCTGTTTCTATCCTAAGATACAACTATGGTAATAGCGTGTCTTTTTACATCACTCATATAGACCAGCAGATTCGATGTTCTTATTTAGAAGCACATCAAAAAATTTGAAACTTTCACTATATAAACTATTCTCGCTAAGGCTTGCCTACATGCAAAGTTTCAAGTCAAAATTCAAAAATCAGTTTTTCTGTTACCACGACATTTATTTAAAAAATATTATCAAAGTTCAGTATCTCTGTAGTAATAACCTGATGGCACGAACTCTTTTCCGAGTATTCATAGTTTATTTAGTTCTACATAATGTTCATAGTCTTGAATCAATAGTGATTGAACAGTTGAACAACTTCTCTGATCAGTATTTAAGTGTTTTGGTGTTGGTGTTGGTCTTCCTGACAGTATCATCCACATCCAAAAAATCTAGGTCCCGCACATCTCTAATTTTGAGTCAAAAGTGATAAAACAGTTGGAGACCTTTCCTCGTAAGCTAAAAGAAAGATTGATTTTATCATTTGCTGTAATATTATTTACACATTAGCAACAAACAAAAAACTCAAACAATTATAATTAAAAGAGAAATACTTAGAGGCGAAAAGACAAAGACATATGTTCTAACTCTTTTGAAAAGAATTAATGAAACGAAGATAAATTTTTGTATTTCACACGAATAATCTTGTTTTTCTGTTGTATTCTAGCTAGTTCTATCTTTTATTAGTTTATGAACAAAAGCATTTCATTATATAATATGTTATTCATAGAATAAAATTTTAAATTTTAATTTTTTTTTGTTTTTTAGGCTTATACTTCTTTCAATCAATCAATTATTTTCAAGTATTGATGCTTATCCAATGGTATTTCTTCTTCTCATGGAATTAACATCTTCTTCTCATACAAGTCTTGCAGGTAATTCTGCTGTTATAGGTTTTACTATTGGTGAAATTTTCATTACATTATTTGCTTATATTGCACGTGATTGGTTACGTCTTAAATGGATAATAACGGCTTATTTTGGACTTATTTTACCATATCTTTATTTTGTACCTGAATCACCATATTGGTTATTTAGTCAAAAGAAATATAATCAATTAGAAGTATGTTTAAGAAAAATAGCTAAAACAAATGGACGTACAGATGATGAATGGTATTTATATTATAAACAATTAATTTATAATCCACGTTTATGTCTATTAAGTAGAAAACATGCATCACGAACAAATAAAGAACTTATTCTTTATTTTTTACCAAGATTATCACTATGTGCATTTATTGGTTGTGTTACAATGCTTTTATATATTAAAATATCATATGGCCTTGGTGCTATGAGTGATGTTGTAAGTCCATATTCGAATATAATTATTGGTGCTATTGTTGAAGGTATTGGTTATATATCTGCAAGTATTTTAATAACAACAAAATTAGGACGTAAATATTCATTTATAGTCTTTACAATATTCACATGTATTTGTGTATTAATTATTCCATTTATTATGAAATCTCATCCAATAATAACAATTATAATATCACAAATAGGAAAATTAACTATAAGTGCTGCAGTATTAATAACATGGATTTATGTTCCAGAAATATTTCCAACATCAATACGTGGTGTTGCTACTGGTATATTTGTATTTACTGGACGTATAGGTGCTATTCTTGCACCAATTGTTGATGTTGCACTTGGTGATGAATATGCCAAAATAACATTTTTTATTTATTCAATTTTAACAATATTTCAAATTGTTGCAATTTATACTTTACCAGAGACACGTAATCGATCATTTCATACAGATGAAGATGAAGAAAATGATTTAGATGATCAAGATTTATTCATATTTGGTAATCAACCAGAGAAACCAAATGACACAACAATTCGATCTACACCTGTGATTTTAAAAAGTAATAAAATCGATGTTTTACATACACAATTTTAATTGAATATTTTATAAAATAAAACTCATTTAAACTCATTTAATATTATTTTTAATCATGATTCTTATTTCAGAAATTTAAAAAAAAAAACAATATTTTAAGCTTGCAAAATCCATTTTATTATATAATGTCAAATTTTATTATAAAAAAAATAAATACTTCTAAATTTTAATATTCGCTAATTAATAATCAATTATTGAGAGAACGAAACGTACGATTAATTCATAATTTTTGATCTTATTGATAATGAATTTTTATAATTTCGAGAGTCTTTCAATAACTTTAGAAATTTGTAGATCTTAATCTTTTTAGATAATTGGATTCGATTAGAATTAGTAAATTAGTTTCTCTTTTGAAAATCGATTTCTTTTGTTTGTAATCAATATATAAAGGTCATTAAATTGTCTTGAAATAGCATTAGTTCTTTTGATAATGACATTCTTAGAGTCGTATGACTCTTCTTTGATGTTTTTGTTTTTCATTTCTGTTCTATCATTTGTTATAGAATTGTAATTTACTCTCATTTTGATCGAGATAAAGAAGTACATAATAAAGAAATTGAGTCAAAAGAATTTCAGTTCTTAATCTATATATGGATAATCAACAATGTTTTGTTCTGTTATTGTTGTGAAAGACATTTTTTTTTCAATATATTAACACGTCCTTGTCTAACTGTTGTTTATCGTATTTTCTCCTTATTAACCTTGATATCTAGTAAAAAATAAGCTATTGTCATCAGTAATACAACTCATTAACTAATGAGATGTCTCATTTATTCTGTTTCCCGATAATAATTTCTAGCCACATGATCAACATACGTATATAGATACATATAAAAGCGTATAGCGAGAACAAGGTGATGATATAGTCTTTTTTTTTTCTTTCTTGTATATTGATGATATCTATTTTTTTCTTTTGCTTCTTTGCTTGCGTTGTATTACTAACCTAAACGATGCAATATTATTATACGTAACAGTGTATATGATTTTTTTTTCCTATGACATTCTCTTTTTTTTACAGTCGTGTATAAATGTATTTGTATCGTCATTTTTTTTTTGTTCTTTCGTTTTCGATCATAGGTAAATGATTTATTCTCATTGAAATATATAGGAGTAACTAACGTCCTTAGATATTTTATCGATTACATTATACGTATGTGATTAAGGCAAGTTTAAGATGATGCCTTTTTTGTATTCACCACCACCACCACCCACAGTATTTCCTATGTTGGTTATAGCTAATCAAACTCCTATCCAAGGTGATGATTATGATGGCGATGATGATGATGATGATTATATTGAAGATGATTATTTACCTTCACCAACAACAATTTCATCAAGAACGATGTCTATTCCTATGACAGCTCTGTCACATTTTGTTAATGTCGATAGACAAATACCTCCTCCTCCACCACCACCACCGCCAATTCATAATGATGAACAAGGAACATTTCGTTTACGTATGAATGTTGATGGTTTTCAACCAAATGAATTAAATGTTTCAATTCGACATGGTCGACTCATTGTTCGTGGTAAACATGTTGTTCGAGCACCAATTCAACCATCTCAACCATTAACAACAAATTCATATGTAAATGGAAATGATGATACAGAACCTGATTTTGTTGCTAAAGAATTTAAACGTACATTTATTATTCCACAAAATGCTGATGTACGAAAAGCTCATGCACAATTTTATCCTCAACAACAATTACTTGTTGTTGAAATACCATTTCAAAATTTAACAATATCATCTCAAACAAGACTTAATCGATTACATATACGTCCTATAGATGTATTTTTTACCATAGTAGCCATTTTATTAATGGATAGAGCAATACATATAACATATGAACAATATATGAATAATGAATATCAAACAACGGATACATCTAGTCAAAATTAAAAGTTAAAAAAAAAATTTGAAGAGAAAATTGTGATATTTTCTCTTACTCATAGATTTAAAATAGCAAACTTTTTATTATTTGCACAAAGTGACACTATATGTTGTGAAAAAAAAAAGAAAATTACAATTTGTATTCATAATTTTAGCAAAAAAAAAAAAAAGAAAGAATATTTTTTGTTTTGTTTTGTTCTCAATAGATTCATATCATATTATTCGATTATTTTCTTTTTTTTTTTATTTTATAATTTCAACTATTTGTTTTATATTTTTTTAATCGAATAATTTCTTAAAACAAAAATTAATTCATTATTTATTAATAGTCTAATAATTCTATTAAATTAATTTTTAAACATCATCATAAGCTTCAATGATTTCTGTTGTTATTATTCATATTTTTTATTTGAATAGAATTTCATTATTAATTATTGTTCGAGATATTATTTTAAAAATAAAAATCTAATTTTATTCATGATTAACAAAAAAACAAAAAACAAATTGGAAAGATAAATGAATGATTATTTCATCAAATTTCATGTGTCAGACTGACTAGTTAAATTGTGTTTGCTCTTTTGCGCACATAATATAACACGTTGTAATGTTTGTCGAGAGGACATGATCATTGAGAGTAGAATTGCTTGTTCATTCGAACAATAAGATGAACTAAAGAAGCGAGAAAGATTTGTGATTAGTAATTTGATTCATACAAGCACGAAATAAAATAAAATGAATGAATGAATGAATGAATGAATGAATGAATGAATGAAAGAAATCTTATTCCAATGAAATCAAAAAAAAAATTTGCTCGTCTTATTGTCATTTGAACGGAAGTTTGTAGTAGTTCAGAACAACACTCAATAATTACTAGTCGTTGATGCATCATGTTCCGATTGTTCATCGTTCAACGAACCAAATACTCGTTCGTTTCTTTTTTCTCTCTTTTATCTAAATGGTAATTTTCTGTAGCATAGCTAGTCGTCAACAACAGGCCGACTACGATCTAATCTTGACGACGACATCAATCGATTTCTGACAAGACAAGCATTATTGAGTATGCTACTATCGTCATTGCTGTTCTAGCTTGTGATGTCGATGATGGTTATTTGATTATGCTAAAACCATCCAAAAGAGAAAAATGAGAAAGAAGAAAAAAAAAGACATATTTTTTAGGGTTGGACCCCAGGATTATGTTCGACGAACACCACTAATTATAATCGAACAAAGAGACCTTAGATTGTGCTTGCACACACAAATAAATAGATGCGCACGCGTGCATATAACCAGTAAAAAGAAAAGAAGATAGAGAAAACGAAAAGAGTTTCATTCAATAAGGTCTCTCTCTCTTTGTGTCCCTTCTAAATGTAATCGCGCATCAATTAACAGATTTGCGTACGTGGGTCTCTTGAGAAAATGTGTATAGCCAAAGACATATAGAAAAGTCAGAATATAGACAAGCAAAGACTATTTCATATTCAACCATAATTCCCTGACCGACAATTATTGAAGACCGACAAACACACAATATAGACCATCCGGAGAGTTTACGTTGGGCGACGTTTCATATTTCACAGTTGACATGCGCGCTCCAGAGAGACAGAAAAAAGAGAATGCATTACCATAATGGACGTCGCCCGTTATTGTTGTGTTAATATTAAAAAAACAATTTCTTCTATGAAATGATGGGGAGTGACACATATAAACATATATATATATATATATATATATTTGAAATTATTCGATTATCGACAACGTTGAGTGTTGAAACTCACATTCGTAATATTATCGTCATATAACACCTGTCGTCTATTTACACTCAAACATTTGTGTGCATATTCATCCAATACGAATAATCCTTTGACAGGTAATGTTAAGTTACGTCTCTTTATTTAATGTGCACAATGCATTGACACCCTCAAAAAAAAAATAAAGCAATTTTTCTTTTTTTTTTTTGTTTTTTAATATAATCTTTCAATTACTAAAATTTTTTTAACATTAAAAAATATTAAGACATACAAGCAAGTGTTTTATGTGTACATCATTCTCACAGGGCATAAATGCCATCATGTTTTCCTTTTACTGCACATACAATCTCTTTCTCTCTCTCTCCTCTTCGTCTTCTTCTCTTCGGGTTGTATTATTATTCTCCGTGTTATTATATGTTCTCTCTCCCCCTCTCTCTACTATTTGGATGTTGCTTGCCTGTTGAATCATCATCATCATCATCAATCGATCGATTTTAATCTCAAATCCAAATGTGTATACAATAAGCTAACGTGCTATCATTCGTCATTTTATTGTTATCGACATATTTTTTCTCGTACTGTTGTCAGGCAGTAGTATCAATAATCGACGAGCTGTGAGACGATGACGACGGCGTCCTGCATCCATCATCTCCTCAACTTTCCGCTTTTATCTCGTTTCTCACTCAACTCATTTAGCAGAGACTCATTCGCTTAGCTTTGCATACTTCATACCTCTTGACTAATAAAGAGAGGGAAAAAAAATAGAATAGAGAGTGAGAAAATGAGGAATGCCTCCAGATGTGTTCGTTGATCATTGTAGTATCCAATCTAATTGAATTAGAGTGAGAATGTACTTTTTTTCTTATTTTAATTTTATTATTATTGTCTATTTTAGATAAAAAAACAAAAAAAAAATGTTGTCTGATTTACTTGATGATGATCTTTTATCAAGACCGATGACATTACCAACATCAACGAAATCTATGGTTAATATGACTAATACTGGTAAGTTCATAGATATTGAGTGGACATACAAATTTAGTGATGACAATTACATATGGAGTCTAACGCATGTCAGATGTGCGTGTGTGGGAGAAACAACAACACTCACATGTACATCCTAAAATTACCATCATTTGGATACACGCTCGTTCGCTTTCGATCGATGTGTGTCTGCTAAACACTTTGACGCCCGGATTATCATCTTCATTAGACCAATCTTATTCATGTTTCCTATAGAGAATATTTATTGACGACTCTGCATGAAGTTTTCTGTTGTTTTTTTTTGATTGTATATAAGCGTATATACAATCGATTCAAGACGTAGGTTTTTTTTTTTTTTTGTTTTTTTTTTCTTATTTGCTTGCGTCATATCAATATAATCAAGAGAGGGAGAAAAAAAAAGTTGCAATGATAAGGAGATTAGTTGATTAAAGAAAATCAAACTAACCTTGATTAAATAATAATAAAAAAAAAAAAGAAAGAAAAGTTTCAAATATAATTTATTCTTATTTTTTTTTTCTTTTTTCTGATTAGAGACATTTTCTTTTTTGCTTAATACTATAATTTGTCTTTGATCGTTCGTACACACATTGTCAATCAGAAAAATAACATCTGCCATTCTGATAATAGAACGTTATATATTCTTCTATTTCTATGTTGAGATGTTGGTAGAAAAAAGTAATTAGCATGATAGTCTAATTCAATTTTCTCGTTCTACTCACACTACTAATACTATTATTGCTTATCTTGATCGAGCGGCCCCAATACATATGGATGGATTTGATTAAACTCACATACACACACACACACACACACATATTTTTAATGAATTTTTTCACTCTGATTGTTTTTCTCTCGTTCTCTCGATTGCCGTGTGTTCGCCAAACACATTTCTCACCGACGTAGACTATGCGCACAGGAAGAACGTCACTGCTTCCTTATCGTCATTTTTTTTTCTCTTCATACGACAGTACCTTTATCCTGATTGTTATTCTTTTTTCATCTTCATCCTCTTCGTCTTCGTTACTATTTCGCATAGATGTGAAAAGATAATCAAGTGTTGCTACAATATATAGGGTAGTATGTATATACATAAGACATACTTGTTCTCGGCAGGACTGTAAGTATGAAAAAGAAAAAAAAATGAAAAAAGATCAAGAAGAGAAAACGTGAAATAAGTACCTTGTACTTATTAACTCATTCAATTAGAGGTGATCGCAAATAGACAGGTTTTTTCGTCGTCCTCTTCGTCGTCGTTTGACAATTTGCTGCCTTTTTTTTTCGTGTTCTATCGTATGTATGTATAAGAAGAACAGAACACATACATCATAACCGCGTCCTTTTTTTTTTATTACGTGCACTTTATATATACGGTCAAATTCGTTTCTTTAAAAAAAAAAAGTACACACTAGTAAACGTTGCAAATACGATCAAAAATATTCATCAATGGTAAAGGCAAGTCGAAGTACGATGCGTCAACGAATTTTTACTACAACTCCAGGTAAATAATCTAAATGTGGCATTATCAATTTAAATTTAATCAACTAAAAGGTTTTCGAGCTATAAAATCGATAAACACTTTTAGACTTCTACAAAAAGTCAACGCTCTTAACACTCAGTATGTGTCGAAGTTTTTTCTTTTTTTTTTTTTTCTCATTCTTGCTCAATGCTTTTATCCATCAATCCATTAGTAGTTTGTGCTCTATTTAATAATGACAATCGATTCTGCGTTTTTTTCTTTATGACAAACGGCGAACGACATTATGTTGTCAATTAAAACAAAAAAAAAAAAGAAAAAAAAGACCACTTTCTGGTGTTAGTTCTCGTCTATCTGAACAAAAAAAGAAGGGTGAAAATTGAACATAGACATAAAGAAAAGACGAGATTGCATACTTGACAAATCGATTTCGATGATTAGTAAGCAAAATAGACTTGACTAACAATGATACAATGCAACTAGTAAGTTTCGATAATGGTCAATTTTTTTTTGTTTTGTTTTATTGATCATAAATGATCTAATACATTATATATTAACTTAATGTTCAATCGATTCTATAGAACATACACATATGTTTAGCTAATGTGAATAGTCATTAAAGAAGTAAATGTTGAACAAGTTCGTTTTTTTTTCTTCTCTCATTTTTTTTTTTCAATTCAAATTTTTCCGTCTCACTCTCTCGCTCTCTTCTTGCCCTCGTCCGGCCATCAAACATATATATATATATATAGGAACTCGAAGACTATATATCTTCTTCAATTCATTAATTGACGACGTCTATTTGTAATATGATGGAGAATAGAAAAAAAAAAAAAAAAAAAGAATCGTAGTGATGTTGGTTAGTGCTTAGATGATGATGATGATGATGATGAAGAAAATAGGAAAGGGAAGAGAAAGAAGAAGAAGAAGAAAAAAAATGAGACCAAGTTTTGTTCTTCTGCACAAACGGGACGAGACGAGAGCGAACACATAGCCAGTCAACTTGACAGAACATCATGTGTATGTATATACGAAGTAATATACTTAGATATTGAATGGATATGTGTTCACAACGATATTATTCATTTATTGGAATCAAAATCATAAACAAATTTTGACAGGAAATTTTTATCGGTAATTATTCAATTTTATGTGTGTGTGTTTTTTTTAATAGAATACTATGTAGTATAGGTAAATTTCGATACACGAAGAAAGAAAAAAAAGAAAAAGAAAAAAAGTAGGAGAAATAAATAAATAAACCTTGAGCTTGAAAAGAAAAGTACTTATATGAAGGAAACAATCTAAATTTAATTTATTCTATTTGTTCAATGAAAACTAAAAATAACACAAAAAAAAAATTGCAATTATCTTTCAGAGAAATTCCATTTTTATTTTTCTTTCATCATCATTTATCAGTTATTATTAACAGATAAATATTAATTTTTTTTTCTTCTCTTTCTCTCTCTCTTTTCCATTATTCAATATATTCTATTCCATAGAGACAAACTTCATTACTAAGAAAGAAAAAGAATATGATCTATTTTTCAACGAATGAAATATATAGAATATTTTAAGTTACTTATAGATTAGATTTTAGAAATCGAAAATTATTGAGATTTATTATTTGTTAATCGAGGAAAAAGAAAATAGTTTTGTGTTAATTAGAAAAAAAAATATTCATGTCAATCCTTATTTGCAAGTCGTTAACTAAATATATATATATATATATTCATGATCTGTTCTTTGTTATTTCTTCTTTTCTTTTTCACACCTGCTCTATAGTACAGACAAACGAAAGCAAGTTTAATTAAAGTAATTGTCCAGACAATTAGGAGATAGAATGTTCTATTCTTTTTATTGTTTGATACAGTCAGCAATGCTTTTGTTACTTCATTTGTTCATCTTGTGTAACCATCACTACTCAGATAATGATTTATTTTTTTCTTTTCTTCTGATCACATTTATTGAGCTCTTCTCTCTCTTTTTTTCCTCTTGTCTGCATGTGTCAAGTAGAAATAGAGAATATATTCGCTCGTTTCTCGCTTACACATGCACAATCGCCATCGATCATCGTCTCGTAATTGGAAAATAAATTGAAATCGAGATGTAGTAATAGGAGGAGGTACATGAATATTGATTACCCTATCTTCATTCATTTTTTTTCTTCTAGACAGTAGTAATAGTGGTAGTGGCTCAGTTGTATTAATGCAACCTAAACTAGAACCACAACCGGTTGTCTTTGATCAACAACAACAGCAACAACAACAACAGTCAAAAATGGTACCTATAGTTTCTCGTTATGATTCTCAACAACAGTGTTCAACAAATGGTAGTGCATATACTTGTTCAAATTGTACACAACCTATTCATGAACGTTATTTATTATATACACAAGATCGTTTATGTCGTGGAAATTATTGGCATATGCAATGTTTACGTTGTCAATGTTGTGATGCTGTTTTAGCTGATATATCTTCAACATTTTATACCAAAGATAATGCCCTACTTTGCAAGTCTGATTATATTAAGTAAGATAATGATATAAAATAAAATAAAATAATATCTTGTTGTTAAAAAAAAAAAAAAAGAAAAAGGTTTCTGAGATTCAATGTATGTTCAATAAGTCAACAATCAAGAAAAAGGATTCTTCTTTTGTTTAAAATGAATAGAAATTCAAAGTACTCCTCCTTATATCAACATAAGAGAAACCTTTTATAAGGAGTTTCTAGTTGAAAGAAAAGAGAACGAGCTTTTTCAATTAAAAGAAATCTTATTAATTAAATATTCATTATTCAACTATCTGTACTTGAAACTCAGGCATCAAAACAAAAAGAAAATAATTGATTTATATTAATGATTAATAATAAATATTTTTCTTTTTTTTTTTTTAGAAGATATGGTAGTCGTCCATGTTCATTATGTAGTCAAGTTATTGGACCAAATGAACAAGTTATGCGTGTTAGTCCAAATTATGTTTATCATCTTCATTGTTTTACTTGTATTAAATGTCATGCACGTTTAGTTAAAGGTGATCGTTATGTTTTTTTTAATGGACAGTTATATTGCGAAAAAGATAATCCACTTAAATCAACAACAAATACAAGTAATAGTCCAGCATCAAAACGTGGTACTAATACTAGTAAACGTGGTGCAAAAGCAGCTAATGCTGCTGCATCACGTGCTGCTGCAGCGGCTGCTGCATCACGTGCTGCTGCAGCGGCTGCTGCTGCTGCTGCTGCTCAAGTTCAACAACAAACATTCGCAACACCATCACCACAAATACATCATCAATATCATCCTTCAACACATACGGGACACTTGACACTATTAAATAATCATCATATACATTCGTCAACATCATCGTCATCAACAACAAATACAATAACACAGTCGTTGCTCAATAATAATAATAATACGAATAGCAACGGTTCATCATCATTGGCAACGCCAAGTGGTGATGAACTATATTAGAATTTTTCTATGTTTAATTTTGTTTTTTTTCTCTTTTTCGTGTTGTGGTATAGAGAATGAATCCTTGTCTTTTTCTATGCACACTTGTTGCCTAATTGTTTATTTCATGTTCTTTCTTTCTTTCTTTCTTTCTTTCTCCTGTGTTTATATCTTTTCTAACTGTTAAAAAACAAGAGAAACTAAACAGAGATATATTTAAAAAAAGACAAAGACGAGAGAGAATTTTATTGATATAAATAGAATTACAGAAAATGAAATCAATAATAGGAAAAGTTCATATGATAGATGAAGAGTTTGTTTCATTATGAAGTTTTTCTATTGTTCGTTCATTAGAATATAATGTTTATGTAATCAGATAATTATAATTATATACACGAAATAATTCTATTCATCTATTCATCATTCAAAAGCTGTCATCTTGACATTTTTTTTCCTCCTTCCTATTCTTTTCCTATGTATCTCCATTATTTATTCTATTTTAACCGAACAATCTTCAAGTATTTTGCATTGTTAATAAGTTCCTCAATTATTTCCATCAGTCCATCTTTCATAAATATTTTTTTGAAGACATCTATATATATAAATATAATAATGAATTATTTTAATAGAGAAAAAAAATAATCCATTTTCATAGTAACTGTAAGTTAATTAAAGAATTTTAAAACGAAATAATGTAAATAAACTTTTATTCAATATAATGATTAAATATAAAAATTATTCTAAATCTATTTGAAATGTTCAATCATAAGAAGATTAGACAAAGAGTAAACTATTCATTAATGCTTTTGGATTTGTTAGTTGGTAGATAAAATTTCAGTTTTAATTTGACTTACAACAAATGAGTACTTTAAAAAAAAAGCAAAAACTTAGGTTGTCATAATTAGAACTTAGTTTTAAGATCAATAATCACAATGCTAGAAATGATTGAATGATCTAAATCTATTCTCTTATTATCAATAACAAAAGAATATCTACCAGTTGTTCTACAAAAATCAAATGAACTATTCATTACTAAAGAATAAAAAATTAAATATTTCTCTTGTGTATACTATTCACAATCTCAAAAAAAAAAAATCAATGACTATAATCATTATCATTCGTTCAATCAAATGTCTGATTTCACTACATGGAAATTCAATCCAAAAGAAAAAAGTTCTTGTCATCTTCTATCATAAGAATTTCTACAATCTACATTGAGAAAGAAAATCACAGACCATGAGTTTTCTTTTTTTTCTATATGGTAATAACTGTCACATTTGCATAGTGTAATTTCCGACGTTTTTATTTATATAAATAAATTCTACCTGTAATATATTATTGAAGAATTCTTAGATTAATTATTATTCATGAGTAACAATTTTCATTTTAGTTCTAGCGGAAAAAAGAAGATACATGAATAAGAAAAAATATGCATTCACATATATTATAGCCTTGAAAGATTTAATTAAATTAATTTTGTAGAAAAAAACAAAGGCTAGCATTTATTTGAGTAATTTTATATTATTAAATGTACAATAATTAATTCATTAAGCAGTAGTAATTTCATATTTTAGCAATAAAACAAAGATAAACTACATTAGTTTATATGAATTAGAGAAATAATAAAGTTATTTATAATTGAAAAAAAAAAGAAAAGTGAAAAAAAAACAGTATACTATTGTGTGAATAAAGCTTTTTTTGCTTTAGATAGTCTGCCTCCTTTTTTTATATTTTATTTTGTAAAATTGAAAAAATACTTATTTGCATATATAAATGAATTCATATTACCCTTTGTTAACCGGTGATTGATCTAACACATCAATACTGAACTACTATTTTAATGAAGAAATGGTAATTATATATATATATATATATGAATGAGCTAGGAAAAAACCGGACACCCTACGAAGAAAGCATGACGAAGAAGAAAATATACCTGAACAACATCAAGACAAGAGAAATATCCAAGTAAGGGAAAGGAAAGAAGAGAGAAAGAAAACAAAAGATATATGCATATATTGGAGTTGATTTTAAAATTCGGTCCCCTTTTAAAGGCGACTAGTTGAATTTAAAAGGCAATTAGTTGATTTTGAAATATTTTAAAGTCAGCTCCGACATATATGTGTCGTACTTGTCATCTGTACGACATCGTAGGAGAGAAGAAAGGAAAAAAAAAGATATATAAGCGAGTCACACTATAACATCCCTTTCATACAAAATCTACCTTATATAAAATTTACCTTTAATTTAAATAAATTATTACTCATTCAGTATAATTATTGCTCATTCCATATAATTATTGTTAAATTTCAATTACTACTCATTTAATTTTTTTTATTGCTAAATTTCATTATTGCTCATTTACATTATTTTATTGCTCAATGAAATATAAGTCAAAAACAATAGATTCATCATCTTTTTAATGCTCTTTTAGTCACGTATAAATCAAATGTCTTTAGATACTTCAGGCTAGACACTATTGAAATAGCTTTGTTCATGTCTAGTTAAGTATGCAAAACAGAAAATATGATGAAGTAGTACAAAAATTATCGCAAAACAACTAGAAGTATAAGATGATCTGCATAGATGAGTACATCTCTTGTATCAACAGAGTGCAAAGAGTAGTTTAACAAAGCATGTTTGTTTCTGTACTGAGTTGATCGTAGTTTGCTTGAAAATATCGAAAACTATCGAAGGAGATTAATACCGAAATGGGAAACAATTCAAAAAGCTCTTTACTCTGGTTTTCTATAGGGCCACACCGACCCTACTTATGGCTTCTGTCTAACTTTGTCCAATCGGGTTGAAATTTTTTTTGAAGATATTTTAGAGCGCATCTCAGAGGTGATTTTAAGCTTTTTCGAAAATCTCGCTTTCTTTTTTTTTTTGTGTGAAAGAAATACGTAAAGATTCGGATCGAAAACCGGAGTGTTGGCGTCCAAGGATCTATAAATTCGGATAGGAAGGTCAAAAACGAAAACGGGCGGTTTCACTTCTGAAGAATACTTCTAACTATCTGTGATTGAAATTTCAGCCTGTTCGAACGCTGTAAACAGGTCCGATGTGATCCTATGGAAAACTAGGGTTTCTGAAAGACAGCGAAAATATTGTTTAAAATTTTTTTCATCAAACAGGTATTTCCTTATTTGAGGTGCTCTATCTGGGGTAAAAATTTCATACGAATTGGTTGTACTCTCTTCAAGAACCAGAAATGGTCAAAAAACAGAGAGTGCCCTTAACAGAGAGATCATACACAGGCCAGTGTTTTGTCCTGTATGGAAACCGAGGGGACAGCATTCCTCCGAAGATTGAGTTGGTTCTTACCACATGTACTATGACTCAATGTTAGAAAAGGAACAAACATTTTGTCAAATTATATTTCCGTCATTTGTTAATTTCAAATTGTTTATTGATTAAATTTTCATTAACTTTTGTTTAAAACTTATTATATAAACATCGGTATACGAAAGTTATTCATTCCAATATTGAGAAATTATCGAAAAAAAGAATATTGTATCTCATTTATATTGATTTGATAAGAGCGAATGTGTTTATTTTTAGGACCATTCAGTTTTGCGTGAAAAACAACAGAAGCACGTGTAACACGTTAGAAAAAAAAAGAAGACTACATCACAGTTAAACTGTCTTTGAATAAAATGGAATTATTATTTCTAATTATGCTTGTGCAGCTCGATCCTCTTGTTGAGCTTTATCAAGATCATCATGAACGTTTTGTGCTTCTTCATATTCTTTTGATTGTTTTAATGTCTCATCATTTGTTGCTGCATTCTTAAAAAAAAAGTAAAAATTTTTGTTTTTTAAAGAAACTATTATTGATGTCAAGACATGAGGGAGGTCAATGTTTTTTTGAATAACTTTCGACAGTAACAATATAGAAATCTGCAAATTCCACTATTCAAAAGAGAACATCAAGAGTCATAAAACCAGCTTAGTTTTGATTGGGTCGTTCGATAGACAAAATTGTTCTCTTCAGATTCATGCAAAGCTGATATCTATAACTTATTCTATTCAAAAGTTATAAGAGTTTTCTAGAGATCCTGATTGCTATCTACTGACTTTGGAGCACTCCGAAAGGGACCAAGGTAGGGCTAATTTATCATGCTGACTATAGGGAATCTCTTCGGTTGTCCCCCCCCCCTTCCGATTTCAATGATTTTTGTCTATAGATACTATATAGTGTTCTGATAAAATCCTAAAAGGATTTCAGTTCCTATTGATATTTGACTAAGCTATTGAATTTTTAACATCTCTATTTTCTGAACTTCAAGTTTTCGAAAAACTAGGATTTTAGAATTTCGATCTGAAATTTTGTGCATAGAGAGAACTCAAGCAGACTAGCTTCCTTGAAAAATTCAGAAGTTTTGAACAAAGTCTCTTCAAGATATGATTTCAGTCTCACAACTATTTAAAACTGTTACCTCAAGATTTTTAAAATACCGACTCTCCACGATATTTGAGATTTCAAAAATCTTTAGATAACGGCTATAGATAGTTTCGAAATTGAAAATAAACATTGTCATTCGACTAAGCATGATGGATTAGTCTTGCATTGAATCCTTTCGGAGTACTGCAAGATCATAAAAACTCATCTGATTGATCAATTGCTGGATCGATCAAAATTAAACTGATTTTATGTTTCCCGATGTTCTCTTTTGAATAGTGAAATTCGCAAGTCTCTATCTTGCTATTGTCGAAAGTTATTTAAAAAAAATACCATTGACTCCCTTTATATTTTAGTGTTGATAATAATTACATAAACATTTTGAAATTCATTCCATGCTTTAATAAAACTACTTTTTGTATGCGAAATCATTGATTCAGTTTCTTTTAATACTTCTTGCTAAAAATAAAGAAAAATCAATTAAAAAAATTAAAAAAAAATTATTTTCGAAATCTACCGCTTTTCTAAGATCGTATTCATCTCGACCTTCATTTGTCATTTTTTCAACTCTACGTTTTTCATTATCACATTCTTTTTTATATGATAAATATTCTTTCCATGTTCTAAATAGAAATCAAATTTTTAATATTTTTATAATAAACTCTTCTCTCTCTCTCTCTCACCGTTTTGCGACACCAGTTTTAATTTTTAATTCTTTTAATTTATCCGTCATTGTTAAAGATTAGAAAAAAATCTAAAATAAATTAAAATTACGCATGAAATTATTCCACACCTATAAAGACAACAATCATACTAATCATATATAAATAATTACTATAACAACACAACAAAAACAAAAACAAAAACAAAATAATAATTTATATTATTGTGGAAAATGTTTGTTTCAATTCTTTTAATAACATTGTTGCAAGAACAAGTCGATCGGAATTTATTATTAAATTTACTGTTAATTCAGGAATGTTTAATTGAATTGCAATGAGTATTAATGCTTTACTTGATATTGTTTGACCAGAAAACCTATTACAAAAAAGCAAAAATATATATATGTACTCGTTGCTAAGACCTTTCACGGATAAAAACTTTAACATCGGAAAGGAAAGTGTTAACGAGTATTGAATTTATTTTAGAGACATTTATCAGAAATTAGACTATGAAAAAACAGTTCTAATTCTTTCTCGTGTCTCTAATAAACAGAAATGTTGCTTTTTTTTACAGGATAGTGTTTCCTCAATCGATAAGAAGATCGCCAAAATCTGTGACGAGTAATACATTCAGATATCAATTCTGACCGAATTTTAAATATTTGGCAACAGATTCTAAAAAGTATACAACGAACTCGCACTTCAGTTCGGGTCTGAATATTTCCGAACATTGTTAACTTTTTTCTTAGAAAGTCTGCTGTTGTTCAGTTTTGGGGTCATTTACTTCATTGTATGTAGATCTATGATAGCCAACCGTGAAAGTTTTCATTTTAATCGAGTTTTATTAATTAAATGAAAACGATTGCATTCAAGATTGAACTCGAACGTTCGGATACGATGCATGTCTAGATTCCACTATAGAATTTTGAGCTGAACTTTGATTGATAAATAGATTTCGAATTTGATGGAAAACATTAAATGGAAAGATGTATGATTTTAATATATATAACTATCTTTAGGAATAAATATGATGTGTCATTCCTTACTGTTATGTTAAACTTCTTACGAGAGAACATACTCAAGTATCGGATGATGTTCGATAGTTGAATATGTACTTTATTTAGTGTTTTTCCTCGGAGTTTCATCTCATAAGTAAAACTTCTGGAATCAAGTCTATTCCGAATTGTTTTGATTCTTACCGATAGATAGTTGAATCACCAGAACCTAATGGTACTGAAGTAACATTTGCACATTGTAATACTTTTGTTTGAATAGATGTAAAATTTAATTTTCCCATTTGTGTTTCATTAATATTAATACTATCAGTTATTTCATTCATACCACGAAGATGAGCTAAAATTATTCAATCTATATTTAAAAAAAAATAAAAAATAAAAAACATTTTTATTTTACCTAAATGTTGAGTAAATTGCTGTTCATTTAAAAATTTCTGTTCAAAAAGTTCTCCAACATGACATGATATTGATAATGGTGTTGATAATTGTCTTCCATCAAATGATATATCAAATAAAGCTGGCTGAGTTTTATCATTAAAATCAACCCCAATAGATGCAACAATTGATGCATTACTTGGTAATAAATCAATATCATTAAATCCATCAATATTAACACCAGATTTCTATATACATAGAAAAGAAAGAGAATTTTTTTAAAAATAAAATCAACGATGAAAGTCTTCCAACTGATTACTCATTTTTAAGTTGGCAGTATGTGTAATCATGTAGATCCTAATAGGTTATAAATATCCTGAAGATAGTTTGGAATCATAGATCATTATTGTCAATTAGTGATGAGTGATGAACTCTTTTCGACATATTCATAATTCATTAGGATCTACATGATGCTTTCGACTCAAAAACGATTACTCAATTGGAAAATTTCGCTTGTAAAAATAATCATAACAAACCGATTTTATAAATTTAATCGATTGAATATCTTTATTTGTTGTTGTATTTGTAAATATTAATTCAATATGAACCATATTC
>CAJNOL010000084.1:206588-234300 GCA_905250125.1 Rotaria sordida
GATAAAGATTGTAAACTATTTAAATCATCTAATGTATTATTTTTTGTTGTTTGTTGAATTGTTGTTGGTGCTGACGTTGAACCAAGAAATGATTCCACTAAAGAAAAGATAAAATTTTTTGTTTTTGGAAGGTAGAAAGACGGAGATTGGTTAACTTACAATCCATTTCTAAAAGAGATTTTTCTGCTGCTGGAATAGTATAATCACTAACAGCAATAGTTGATGGAGATTTTCCAACCATTGATGCATGTTGTGAAATGTGCTGAAAGTTGAAATTTAAATCTATGAAGAATAATAGAGTTAAATTTTTATACTTCATCTTCATCAGTTGATTCTTCTTCTTCTTCTTCCTCCTCTTCTTCCTCTACTTCTTCTTCTTCTTCAGATTCTTCTTCACTACTTGCACCACTTTGAGGTTGATTTTGAACAATATCTGGTGATCGAGCATCTAATTGTTCATATTCATTTGTTTTATTTCTATTTTCTGTTGATTTTTCTTCTTCTTCTTCTTCTTCTTCTTCTGTTTCATTCTCATCATCATCTGGACCTTCAGTTGAACTTTCTTCTTCTTCTTCTTCTTCTTCTTCTTCCTCTTCTTCCTCTGCTTGTTCTTCATCTGAATAAAACTTTTCATCTGTTCTAGTTTTTTTCTTTCCACCAGATGATATTCCAGATGCTGCACTTGATCTTCTTGATTGATCATGTTGTGATGTTGATGGATGAATTATTTCAACATTACGAACACTTGGATCAGCTGGTTCAAGTAGAAATTCAGGTAAATCTTTATAACCTACTGCTTTTTGACCAATAACATATGATAATGTACCTAATGTATACTGTTCATGATCTAATAAATAAACAAAACAAATAGAAGATTTGAGAGGGTTTTTTTTTAAATTTTTATTATGATGAATTTTACCTCGAATAATTGATTCAAGTACTGGTGCTGGTTTAGATGCTAAGAGAATTTTTTTAGCATGTTTACTTAATTTTGGACATTTATCTGTTTGAAATAATAAAGCTCGAAGTAACCGTGCTTTATCACGTGTATCATAATTTGTATCATATTTAGCTAAATTAAATACATATTGAACAAGTAAATGTGTTTGTTTAGCATTTATAACATAAAGTTTAGCAGCTAAATTAAGTATTTGATGTTTAACTATTGTTTCCTAGAAATAAAATTTTTTTGATTAAGAAAAAATTAAATAACATCTAAGACGAACTTCATCTGAAAATGTTTTTGCCATTTTTCTTAAAACATCTGGTGCTAATTTACTAATACGATCTGAATATTCTCCAATAAGCCAAAGAATAGATGCACGTGCCGCTGGAACAGTTACTTTATCAACCATACGAACAATATGTTTAATTATATCACTATATTGTGATGGCTAATCAAAAGATAAAAATTATTAAATGAAATCAATTAATAAAACTATCAGCGATCCCTATAGGATTAAAATGTGAAACACGATGTATCTACTCTTGTTAATCACAAGGAGATTGTTTTATTCTATTTATTTTTTGGACATATTTCTTCACTATTCCTCTCCAGAAATGCAATAAGGAAGTAGTAACAAGACGTTATTGACATACAGCCTCTGATCGGATATCAACAACTTCTATGACTTTCATAGGCCAGGCGGACATGCAATTTTCTAATCAATATTGCTTTACCATCTTACAAATGTTCATATACAGTAAAACACCTCATAGTGGATACCGTCATATAGTTTTATGATGGATACTTTCGAAAAGTTCCAATGGTGTTCACAATAGGGAATTTTCACTATATTTTAACAATTGTTAATTTTTCAGGAAGAAAACTGCATGAAAAAGAGAAGTAACAAATTATTTTATTCACTAATACCCTTCAGATACCCACAAAACGTGTATGTTCCTTGTAAGAAAAACCACTTTGCTTTCAGAAAAGATCTAACCTTCTTATAATGGACGCTTTTCAAAAGTCCAAAGAATGTCTACTATAGAAAGGTTATACTGTAGTCTGAAAAAAGCTATAAATCATACATCATTCGATGTTGATTCCAAATTATAAAGTTAGTCTTTAATAAAAGTATTTCTATTCGAGACAAATGAATTCTACCCAGAATATCTTTAGCTCAACTCTGAAACGTTCGTATTAATTCGCGCTAATGCAATATCAATGTTATGGGTGGAGAAACATTCTATCCAATTTAGAGTTGTGCTAAATTTGTAAGCTCATTATACTGAACACATGTTTCTGCAAAAGTACTCAATATTAAACAAGAATAACTTTGTTCGAATCCCAAATAGATTAAAGTAAACGCTTCCTTTTTATGAATTGAAGGAGTGAAAAACACAGTTTCAGATTATATTTATTTTTCTCAGGGATGTTTTATATTCTTAGTAAAAAAAACAGGCTTCTAATCCTTACGAGCGGCATTTTTCGACTAATGTTGACAAAAGGAACAAAGACTTTTATGCTATTAAATAATCCGTATGTTAAAGTGTAAAAAATAAAAATTACACCTTCAATTTTTCACCTAATGTCCGCCTGGATGTCTTTGGCAGGGAGTGGATGCAAATTTCTATCCTATGTATATCAACACTATTTTTTAGATCATGTTTCATAAAACTTTGTTTTTACATTGATTTGAAGTAATTTTTTAATAACAACAACACTTTCAGCAACAATTGTTTCATCTTTTTTTGACATTAATGCAACAAGTCCATTTAAACAAGCTTCAGTTACTTCAGGAATTGTACTTGCACATCGTCCAATAGCATGAATTGTTTGTGCACCAAATTCTTTATCTGGACTTACAACATAAGTCTACAAAAAATAAAAATTCATTTGAAAACTAAATCTTCGAAGAAAAAAATTTCATCTTACTTGAAATTCTCGAAGAATAGTCGAAATATTTGAAGCATTAGCTAATGTTGTAAGAATTTCAAGTTTATAACGTTTAACATGACTACTATCATTTGAATGAACATAAAATGATTTTAAATATGGTCCAAATATTTGTTTATGTTTATCAGCCATTGATGCTATTGATTTGAGAACAATTGTTTGAATTTCACTAGAATTATATTTTCTTTTTAATGTCAAAAACAAAAAACAATTTATAAAATTATTAATTCTACCGATGATGACGAAGTAAACGAATAAGTGATTTAGCAACAATTTGTATTTCACTTTGAGGTGCTACATAATAATAAAGTTGAGCTACAGCCATAACAACCTACAAAAAGAAAAAGAAAATATTTTTATAAAACATTCTTTTATGAATTTATAACCATCATTTTAAGATGATAACTTTTTATTCTTGTCAATTTTTTGTTTGATATAATTCATATTGTCAACTACATTGTATTGTAGATGATTAGTTATATTATGACTTAGAGAAACATAATCATGATAATAAAAAACGTTAAGTTATCATTATTCATAGGTGAAAGTAATGTATTACGATCGTACATCTACATGTTACAGTGATCAAATTATTTCGATATGTAATGATAGAGTTTATTCAAAAATAGATTTTTTCATTTGATATTTCGCGAGGAAACATATCTAACCGTTGGAATTCCATATCTTTGTTATGAGTAGGACTTAGTAAAATTAAGAAAACTCTAAAAAAGTTTGAGTTCATGCGTTACCGAGCGCAGAGTTATGACTGTTATAGTAGGTTTTCAACCTAAGGGTCGGTTATTCATAGAAAATACACTTAGGAGTCTGTCATCTGAAGTTTTACTTATAGACAGGTCTTAAAGTCACTAGAATATTCTAAAAATTTTAGTTCAAATGAATGTATTTTTATTGAGATATTGAGTGTTTAAAACGACTCGATTCTTTGACTTGCCGTGTGATATATATATATAAGCATTCGTTGAATACTCAATATCCCAAGAAGAACACATTCATTTGTATTGAAACTTGTTGGGTATTCAAAATGCCGTGAGACCGATCTGTAGGCAAAATTTCCAATGAAAATTTTTCAATTGAGTTCACTACCAAGAGGTATGCCTACATTTCAGAAATTGGAAATTCATGGAATTCAAGTAGGAATAAGTGTTTGAAGCATCCAAGATCAAGATCGCATGCGCACATCTTTGTAACCTCATCAGTTGGGTTGTGTATGACAGTGTTTTGAGTTATTCTTATTGTAGAATACCTTGAATTCCCTGTTTATTGCTATTAAATTTTGAACTTCTGAGTGGCGAATACTATTGATTTTCTTAGTGTGTTCTTAATTTCGCTAACTTCTATTGAGTGCCAAAATATGAGATCGATCGGCTCTTTCTATACAATATTACTAAAAACAAAAACTATTTTTCGGATATAGATAATACATACAGCTGAATTTCGATTTTGTAATAATGGTTTTGTACATCTTAATAATAATCGATGATCACTATCCATAATATATGTTCTTTTATCTAATGAATCGTCGTCATCATCATCATTATGAAGTTTTTCTTTTTCATTTGTATTATCATCACCATAAAACTCTTTCTTTTCATCTTCATATGTCTACAAATCAAATAAATAAATAAATATTTATTTATTTATTTTTCTAATATTTCAAACTTTATTTGGATCAACAAATTGTGTTCGAGCATATCTTGTTAACATATTTAATACAACAACTTGTCCCCATTCATCAATATCAACAAGAAGATTACATAAACGTCGATAATTTTTATGTATTAAATCAATTCGTTCAGGACATACATGTTCAAATGCTTGTACAGCACTGCCATTAACTAACTAAATTAAAAAAAACAAAGAACAAAGAAATTAAACATTCAAATTTCTCAGTACTTACAATTGTTTTATCAGCAAGTAATTTTGCTATAATTAAAATTAATTCATCCTTCATTTCTGGATCTAAACTAAATACAAACAAACATAAATCAATAAATAAAATATTTCAGAAAAAACTTACGCATAAAGTTTAGCTATTGCATTAGCAGCAGTTTTTCGAACATAAGCTGACATATCATTCGCAGCTTCACGAATAGCTAACATCATTATTGATACAATTGTTGGTACACGTATACTAGATAAAACACGTAGTGCACTAGCTCGAATTAATTGATTTGGATCCTAAAGTTAGAAAAAAAAAAGTTAAAGATAAAAATAATCTTGTGTTTAAGAAAGAGTTCAGCAGACAGTCGCTCAAGCCGGCCACTACAAAATGTCTTTTTCTGGGTTTTTGAGCTCAAATGAGAGATCATATCGTAAAACTTATTAATTCAAAATATTAGGTTTTTCTGTCTCTCTGAGTCAGAGAAGAGATGCTCTCGACAAACTGGGCTATGCTAGTGATCATTATAGTAATCAATCGGGGTTTCAGTAGAAACCCGAGTTGTTGCACTAACGAGGGAGGGTCACCAACTGATCAATCGCTTTTGAGTCGGAACTATGTGCATCATATAGGTCCTAATGAGCTATGAATACCCTGAAAAGAGTTCGGGCCGCTAGCTTATTATTGTCGAAATACTGCATATTTGTGGTATTTTTAATTAAGCACAATGCCGTGGTCCCTCTCAGGAACCAGAAAAACTGAGTTTCGAGTTTTGACTTGAAACTTTGCACAGAAACAGGCCTCAGTGAGAGTAGTTTATTGTGAAAGTTTCAGGTCTTTTGGGTGTTCCTATCCTAAAATATGGCTAAAAAGGGTGTTTTTACACTGCTCGTATACCCCCGACAGGTTCTGATGTTCTTATTTCAGAATAGGAACAACCAAAAGATCTGAAGCTTTTACAATAAACTACTCTCATTGAGGACTGTTTCTGTGCCAAATTTCAAGTCGAAATTGAAAACTCAGTTTTACTTGTGTTCCTGAGGGGGGCCACGGCATTCTGCTTAACAATATCGTAAAAATGCAGTATCTCGGCAGTAATAAACTAGCGGCCCAAACTCTTTTCAGGGTATTCATAGCTCATTAGGACCTATATGATGCACATAGTTCCGACTCAAAAGCGATTGATCAGTTGGTGACCCTCCCTCGTAAGTAGTAAAAAAATTATACAAATGATGTTAGTTTTTATAAAATATACATTTTGCTAATATCTGATCTGATGTAGTCCTTTATGCTGATTTCGAATATGCCTATTTGTTTTGCCTTAAAAATGGATTATAATAATTAAAATTAGTAAAAATGAGCGCAGTCTCATATGGCTTTAGAATTGATTTGAGAAAAAATTCAACATAAAAGTAACATTTTTATACTCAGTTTTTGATGTTGATCATAAATTTGAAGTCATATTTTTATTTGGAGTGAACTTAGTCTATATAGTTAGTCAAGCATTGACTTTCCTCTCTTAGCAGAAGGCTTAAGTAGTAAATTAATATATTCTGTCATAAATGTTTACTTTTAATCCTCGTTGAAAAGTTGCAATAGAAAGTAATGCAAGATCTTGTTGTTCTTCAGCATAACGCATTAAATAAACATAAACTAATTTTTTAATTTCCATATTTTTTGAAACAACATTTTTAACAACAGGTGGAAATAGATCAGCGGCATCTTTACCTTTTGCAATCATCTAAATAAATAAATAAACATAAAATTTCTTTTTTGTTTTCTTATTGTCTTACACCAATAATTCGACGCATAGCATCTAATTTTAAATTATCTTTATTACTATCAAGCATTTGTTTAATATCTTCATGTCTTTAATAGAAAAGAAAATAAAAAATAAATAAATAAAACATAATAAAGTTTTAGTTTTTTACTTTTTATAATCAAGTGAAAAAATACTTAATGCTGATGATGGTTCTACTTGTTCATCGGAATGATTTGGTCCTCCTAATGTTGTTGTTGATGATGATCCACTAGTGCTTTGACTAGTTATACTCGATGATGCTGGTAATGATCGTTCGTTAACACTCATATTTGATTTAGATATGACTATTCAAGTTTAGTTTAAATAAGAATGATTACAAAGAAAACTGAGAACTTAAATCAATGATTCATTAATAAACATCTGTAAATATGTTGACAACCAATCATAAAAGAAGAATAAAAGATGTCGAACTTCCCCGTAGTTTTAATTTCTTTTTGTTGAAAATATAGATTTTAGATTAAATATTTCTTCATTGAAGGTTTTCATGAGAATCTTAACTGAAATAGATGTTGATTTTTTTTTATTTGTAATGTTCAGTATTTGAAGGACAAAAATATTTGTCGTGAGTGTAAGAATTTTAGTTGAATAATTTATAAATACAAGCTCTTTCAGATATTGACCAGTAGTTTTTAAGGTTTTTATATAAATTAGATTTTAACTTGAAGTCAAACGAGCTGTCAGATTCCTCAATTTGATTAACATCATGACTTGAGGGTTATTAAGATAAAAAAAAAAAGAAAATCATTAATTTTATGAAACCGAAGAAAAAAAAAGCTATGCATTGATGATATTATCTGCTTTTTAACTTCCTTTTTATGGATAGTATCGATTCTAGATATGATTGATGATATAAAAGTAAATCATTTCGAAAGATATTTCTTATTACAGAATATTTGAATGTAATAATATGAATAAATATATTTTGAATAATACTTAGTTTATTACATTATTCAATAATCTTTACATTTATATAGAGAAAAAAGAAAAAGAAAATTAATAATTTTGTTTTCTTCTATACAAGACATTTTTTTTTAAAATTTTAATTCGAATTTTACATTTATCAAAAGTACTTTTTTTCTCCTCCTTTCCTTTCATGTTATCAGTATAATAGTATTTTAACATAAAAAGAAAACGATTTGATGGTTATACTTCAGCAAAAGAAGGCCAGGCTCATATATATTGTAAACGAAATCGAAAATGGTTCCGCTTCAAAGCATCGTTATTTCGTTCTCTCTTTTATTTCTCATTCGAAAAAAACAGAAGGCAAACATAAAACTATATAGTTTATTAATCATATAAATAATTTTATAGAACAAAAGAATAGTAACTATACATCTATATATGAATCAGTCAAAAATATTGTTTTATTGTTTACAACTACAAAGATTAATCGATGACATGAAAAGAATAGTTGAAGGCAATGGTGGTTTTAAAAGAATATGATAATAGTACACCTATGTGTATGTACAGGTATGTCGACAGCCTTCACGGTCGTGTTTCTTCTTCTAGTTCGTTTCTTTTTTTTTTTTTTTTTTATACTCCCATACGTTTTTCTTGTCATGCTCATTTGCTTCTTACTTTTCTCTTGATTTTTTTTTTGCGTGTATCGTATTTTTTTTGTATAGTCGTTCTTGTCGTTTTTTCTGGCCGTCATGATTATGATGTTAATCGATGGGGCAAATATGACAAAAACGAAAGTCGCGACCAACATCACTAGACTAGCCCTCATATAACGGAGGTCGTTGACGATAATTTTTTTTTTTAAATATTTAATACGAATTATGGAACGTCGGAAGAAACGACAACATCGACAAAAGCAACAACAACAACAACAACAACAATCAGATGATAATATTCGTCACGCTCGATCTAGAAAACTTTCACTTAGTCTTGATATTGTTAGTAGACCAAGTCCATCACCATCACGTGTTGATGGTATACGTAGTTTACTTTCTCGTAAGATAATAAATATAGAAAAAAAAAAAGTTTTTCTACTTTATTTTGTTCATCAAAAAAAAAACATTAGGCGAAATTTACTCATTACATGAACATATTGCTCAATCATCTCATTCTGTTGGTAGTCTAGCACAAGTTGATAGGAAATTTTCTGATCCCGAATTCTTACCTACACCCGAAAGTATTGCACGCGGTGATGAAGGAACCGGTTTTCTCGGTGCGAAATATCAAGGACGTGTAGCAGGATGGTAAATTATTATCATAATTTTATTAAAAAAAAATTTGTTTGTTTATTCATATATATATATATATATATATATTTACTTTTAAGGCTACGTCCTGAACGTATTCGTTGGTCTAGTGAAGATAAACAATATCCACTAGCTTTGTTCAATCAACCACATCCAAAAGATATTATTCAAGGTCGTCTTGGTAATTGTTGGCTTATTGCTGCATTATCATTAATTGCTGAAGTACCACAAATTCTATATAAAGTAATGATTACCAAACGATATAATCCTGCTGGTAAATAGATGAAAAATTTTCATAAAGAAAAAAAATTTCAATAGTTTCATTTTAGGACTTTATCGAGTTCGTTTATGTAATCAAGGTATATGGCAAGTAGTTACTGTTGATGATTTATTACCTGTATCAACATCAAATTCACTTGTATTTTCACGAAGTAAAAAAAAACAATTATTTGCACCATTAATTGAAAAAGCATTAGCCAAAATGCATGGTAGTTATATGACTCTTAAATCTGGTATGTTAATTTATTTTCTAATATAATTAATGATAAACAAA
Organism: Rotaria sordida; assembly: GCA_905250125.1. Taxonomy (NCBI): domain Eukaryota; kingdom Metazoa; phylum Rotifera; class Eurotatoria; order Philodinida; family Philodinidae; genus Rotaria; species Rotaria sordida. The sequence goes on from CAJNOL010000084.1 coordinate 215,970, forward strand.
TCATGTTTAGGAAGATGTGATGAAGGTTTACAAACTCTAACAGGTGAACCATGTGAAGTAAGTAAATATATTTTTTAGAGATATGTATTTGTGAAATTGTTCTTTTCTTTTGTAGGTACTATTTTTACGTTCATCTGATCCTGAAAAAAAACCAGATCTTAATCAAATATGGACTAGTATTCTTCAATCACGTACTAAAGGTAACAAAAAAAAAATCGATAGAAATTTTATTATTATTATTATTATTAAAAAATCATTGTTAAAATATTCTTCAAATAGGATATCTTATGACATGTCCATGTTCGAACAAACGATTTAGTGAACAAACTTTTAGTCGAATGGGTAAATTAAATAAATGATTACTTTTGATTGGACAATCTTTTTCTTTTTTCTTTTTAATAGGTCTTGAATCAGATCATGCCTATAGTATTCTTGATGCACGTCAAGTTAATTCTCAAAGACTTGTTCGTTTACGTAATCCATGGGGTGAAAAAGAATGGAAAGGTGCATTAAATGAAAATTGGACTAAATGGCCTAAAGCACTTAAAAATAAACTTAGTACACCATCAGCAAATGATGGGGTTTTTTGGATGCGTATGTATTTAATTTTGTTAAATAAAATTTTTCAAAAAAAAATTTTTCTCTGAAAAAATAGCTTGGGAACAAATGCCTTCATTCTTTAGTAGTGTTACTATTTGTAAAGTTAATGCAAATTGGCATGAAGTTAGTTTTATATTTTAAATATATATATTTTCTTTTTTTTTTGACACTAAGTTCGAGTTTTATTTTTTTCTATAGGCTCGTAAACGTGGCCAATTTAGTGATTTTTCTTCTACAATAACATCCGTATATGGTCTTGATTGTCCATATGGAGCTGAACTTGAAATTGAAGTATTTAATGCTGGTGATGGAAATTATTATAATCGTTTAAAAGATCCTGATGTTGATCTTTTTTTAATTTTACTTAGTTCAAATGGTCATTGTAGAGCATATAAACATGATGTTGATTATTATATAACATTATCGACATCTGTACCACCTGGTCGATATACAATATTAGCTGGTTCAATGTCTGTTGTTAATTATTTAGTTTATCCAGCATTTAATTTAGTTGTACATGGTAGTCAACCATTTGTTGTACATGATCAACCATCATCATATGAATTAGTTGCCGATGCTTTTCATGCTGTAGCTCTTCGTGCTAATAATCGACAAGATATGGGTGGTGGAGTATCGATTTTAACATTTGATGATAATGGGTAAAAAGACAGAGTTTTTGTCTGTTTTTTTTTTCTTTTGATTTATTTTTCTTTTTTTTGTTTAGAAATTTTGGACTTGTTTGTGAAAATAAATCTAATCGAACAGTTCGTCTTAGTAGTAATTTTCAAGGTTCAAAAAATGTTCTTTCATCTCGACATGCTTTTCAAATGGTTGATACCATTCCAGCGAAAACCCAACAACTTATTGCTATATTTACAAGAAAAATGTTTTCTAATGACGTACAAATCGGTAAATAGATTGTTTTTTTGTTTTTCTAAATATGTATTTCGTTGTTTTTGTTTGTTTTTTCTTTTAGCATATCAGGTAAGGTTACTTTTGATGAGTATTAGTATAAACATATGTTCTAAAAGGCTTCGGGCGAACTACTTGATCCTGATCATTATATTCGTGCAAGAAATAATCCACCTATTCCCTCACAAGCTCTCGGTAGAACTATTTATTTTATTTGACTTTTTTCATATGAAAATATTTTCTTTTACTTTTTTTAGGTCTTCATATACTGAGATCTACTTATTGAAATTTTTAATATTTTTTCTTTCATTATGTTTCATTTATTCGGTCTGAACCGGTCATTGTGATTATTTTCTAACAAACTATGTCAATAGTTAATTCATTTACAAATAAAAATATTTTTCAAGTGATGTGTGAATTATTGTGAAAACGAATTTTTTTTTTAGTTCAATTTTTTGTTTAATAAGTCTTTTTCTTATGATGTAATAAAATTTCTTGAATAAAAAAAAGAAAAAAAAACAAATTACACTTCTTTCCTATGAAGTATATATATCATGTATAATAACCTTGTTTTAATAGTATATTAGAAGTAATGTATATGCGGTTAATTAATATTTAACATAGGCAAACATGGTTCGACCCTTCGTACTTGAAGGCGAAAAAAAAATTCATTCAAGACAAGGATGTCCGGAGCGTCCAAAGATTGGGAGGAGTCGTACTTAAAAAATCGCACTTGAAGTAGTATAAATTTATTTTTCTGAAATACATTGCAAGATTATTTTAAGAATATCTGTTCGAATATTTTTATTCAAAAACTAAAGCACTAAAGATAAATTCAGAGCATGACCAAATAAAACAAGAATTTTTTAAAAAATTACAAATTTGATACAATTTTTATTCATCGGTTCTTCAAACGTGACCATTCTTGCATTTGTAGTAGAAATATTTTTGAAAGAAATATATAAAACTATTTCTTCATTGTTCATAGATAAATATGATATTTTATCAACTAATGATGAGGTGCTGGTGAGGGAGAAAGACAATTCAGATGTATCATTTGTTGAAATATCATTGACATGAACTGATTTTATTTCTGATGATGATGAAATTATTTGATTAGAAAGTTCATTCAATGGTTTAAAATATTTATGAAGACCTTTCACACTTGTTTCATGAGGAATTGATCTTTTCTTCCTACGAGAGAACACACAGAACTGATCAATCGCTTCTGAGTCGAGACTATGTGCATCATGGAATCCCTAATGAGTTATAAATATCCTGAAAAGGCTTTGGACCCACAGCTTCTGACGCTGAGATACTGCATTTTTACGGTATTTTTTAGCAGAATGCCGTGGTCTCCCTCAGAAACACTAGAAAACCTTCGAATTTCGACTTGAATCGTTGCACAGTTATAGATCTTAATGAGTATAAATTATTCTGAAAGTTTCAGATCTTTTTGTTGTTCCTATCTTAAAATACGAACATCGAGTCTGTTCCTATTTATAAGCGACAGATAAGTCATGCTTTTACCATAATCGTATTTCAGGATAGAAACAACAAAAAGATCTGAAACTTTCAGAATAATCTATACTCATTAAGACCTATAACTGTACAAAGTTTCAAGTCGAAATTCGAAAGTTAGGTTTTCTGGTGTTCTTATGGGGGACCACGGCATTCTGCTAAAAAATGTCGCAAAAATACAGTATCTCAGCGCCAATAAGCTATAGACCCGAAGTCTTTTAAGGATATTTATAACTCATTAGGGACTCCATGATGCACATAGTCTCAGCTCAGAAGCGACTGATCAGTTCTGTATGTTTCCTCGTTAGCATATTTTGACATGGGTAAATTTAATTGAATGGCTACATTTACATTTCAATGTTTTATCTACAATACAGTATCATACGTAAATTTAAAGTTGCGAAAAAAAGTATGATGAAGCTATAATATTTAGCAAGAAACTTATTTTTTCAAATATTTTCAATCATAGTTGATGGAGAGAAAGTATTTCTGCTGTTGTATAGAGAAAAATCAAACCGATTAATGTTAAATGAAAATCGGAATCCGAAATCATTGGACTCCCGCAAGAACGAATCCGCATAATTAAATTTATATGTAATTTAGTTTTCTTCATGGTATGACGTCTATAGAGCATTTGTAATGGCCCAATGCGTGAATATACTAACATTATTCCTCGTTCTTACTTTCTTCACATGATTTTACTACAAATAAATTATCGAGAAAAGTTGTATTTTTCCCCAGTTTTTCTCTAATCAAAAAAGAACTTCGCATAGTTTTTCTAATTCCATATTTTTTGATTATTGGGGGGAGGGGGCGTCGCGGTCCCAACAACCCCACATCGGGACAATCCTGATTCGAGATAATATATTGAGAATAATAATAGATTTCTAGTTGTTTGTTTTGAATGTTAGTAACATTTACAATATAGCTGAATGAATATTATTCCGTAAAGCGGATGAACAAATATGTCTTAAGCTTATTAACATGAGAAGATAGATGCATAAGTTTTGTGTTATATTTTTTTTGCTATCTATATTATGATCAATTTTTGTTTCGATTCAAGAACACCAGACAGCATAAAAAATAACATCAAATTTATCCTTCATCGGTTTGTAGAAAATTGTCTTCATATCAAATTAAAATGTTTCACGGTATTTTTAATGTCAAAGATCTGTGCTGAGTAAGTACGGATGTTAGGAAGCTGCAGGTCATTCCAGACTCAAGCCCGAGTCTATGTGGACCTGCAGTTCCCTAACAAATGTTCTCGAGTACGAGTACCATCAAAATCCTACTCGAATACTCGAAGAATAAATGAATCAAATGTGGCGGACTGTTTTCTTCTTGATTAATTTCTCTCTCTACTAATTGAGATTTGAAAGAAATGGAAACATTTTATATTGGAAGTCAAAAATAATTAGGGAAGTCATTTAATAGAAAAATATTGAAAAGAATCTATTTCGCAAAGCGACAACTTTTCTTAAATGAGAAGAAAAGAATTTTCTCTCCAACAACACATTATCTAGCTGTCGAAATATGACATTCTATTAGCATTTCTGACGATAGGTCGTAAATGGCTTCATTCCATCTTCATTTACGTTTTACATCATTGATCAAATGTAGCGTTGTATTGCTTGGAAGCATTACAGATCGAACTATCCAATCTTCTATGAGTGTGATTTTACCCAGCAGTAACCGAATTTCATGACTTCTAAACTCCAGGACTTCTCGGAACTCAAGAAACTCTCGTAAGAGTGCGGATTTCGATTCTCTCTACACTCACAACTGCACACATATTTGAATATCCACGGAAAAGATTGTGTCATATATTTGTCATCTCTCGTGACATTTCTAGTATGTCAAACTTCTGAATATAAGACACCATTGCAGTTGTTTACAACTTGTGAGTAAGTAAAGGATGATGGATGGACATTTCTTTTGAAACGCTAGGCTTGATCGATTACCAAAATTTCAATAAATTTTTGACTTCCAAGGCTTTCATGAGTTTAAAACTCACGAAATTCGAACACATCTCATAATATTGTCGTGATAAAAAAAAATAGACAAATAAAATCTGTTTGAACCTTTGATCTGTGCATATTCATTATCACAAATATTAAATAAATGTAGTCGATCTAGTCAAAAATTTTAAAAAACAGATCTTTATATATTTGTTCTAATTAAATTAATCATAAAATTTCGAAAAAAAAAAATGTATTTATATTATCTATTTATTTAATTTCATAAACGAAACTACTATTTTCTTTTCAATACTGAAATAATAGCATCACGTGGTACTTGAATATTAGCAATTGATCTCATTCGTTCTTTGCCTTCTTCTTGTCGTTTTAATAATTTCATTAAACGTGTTTTATCACCACCATATAATTTTGCACCAACATCTTTTTTATATGGTGGAATATTTTGTCTTGCAAGTACAGTTGAATGTACTTTAGCTTCAATTTTAATAGCATATTGTTGTCTTTCAATATTTTCTTTAAGTTTAATAACAACTTCTTTTCCAATAGTTTGTGCACGTTTAGCATGACATAATACAGATAATTCATCAATTTCTTCATTATTAATACAAAAACGCATTTTAACTATATTCGATTTTTCATAACCACTATCTTCATAATCAAATGTACCATAACCAGATGTGATTTGTTTAAGTTGATCAAAAAAATCATAAACTATTTCTGCTAAAGGTAATTTATATTTTAATAATGTTCGTTTTTCATCTATACAATATTCTTCAATTAAATTTCCACGTCGTTCATCACAAATTAATTTAATTATTGGTGAAAATTGTGTTGGAGTAAGAATTTGACCATCAACAATAGGTTCAAATGTTTCACGTATAATATTTGTATCAGGCCATTTAAGTGGATCTGATATAGTTAAAATTTCTGAACCATAATCTTTAATATTATCTTTTCCAATAATACGACATTGATAAGCAACACCAGGAAATGTTGTTATAACTTGTTGTGCAAATTCAGATTCTAAACGTTGATTAAATATTTCCATATGAAGTAAACCCTATCAAGATAAAGAGATATTTGTGTGTGTGCATGTTAAGAATAAATATAATTCTTTTACTAAAAATCCAATTCGCATGCCTTTACCAAATGCTAGAGAGAGAGAGAAACAAAATAAAACAATTGATCAAGAAAAATGTAAAAAGAAAAAGATTTCTTTCACCTGGATTTGATGTTGAGACTAGTCGTACACCAGTATCATTCAATGCTAATCGTTCAATGGATTGTTCAAAACTGTTGTATTGTGCTTCATCAAATGGAAAAAAACCAGCAAACTAACAAAAAAAAACAAAAATAAGAAAGGACGAGTGCGGATAAGATCGTTTTTCGACCTCTCATGGTTTCGAGATTTTTGTATTGGAATCGAGTTAGGGATGACTCTCGATCATATTTCACAGATCAAAATTGCGATAAATGGCATCTCGATTTTTAACACCTGAAGTATCTCTCAAGGATTCGAGAAAAATGTTTTTCTTGCATTTCGATCGTAACATACTTAGATATATCAATTCAAGTATGCTGATCATAGTACCTAGACTTCGCCAGCTTTGTACTTAATCGTGTTGAAAAAAAAACACCTTTTTTTTACTCAAAATTATGAGCTCTATCCAGACGCAAAACCAGCTAAAGTCAAATTGAACGACAAACTGGTGATTCCCGCCCAAAATATGTGTCTCCAAGTCTATGCTTGATTGTTCTCACGTTATTTACTCGTGAATTCCATGCTGCTTCAGCATGAACAGTTGTAACAATAGGTAATATTTTGAGTCTACCCAATGACATTTTGAAAGAAATCGAACAATATGTGCATCAGGATTTTTCAGAAGACTTCTAGAGATTCCGGAATAAATACCCTAGACCTCTGGAAGATCGATAGCGTCATCGTTATCCTCATGGACAAAAACATAAATATCTAAGTTTTCCAATTTTTTTAGTTGATCTCGTGAATTAAGAGAACAAAGATTTATATTACTTGTATTGCATGTTTTATAGTATGAATTCAGTTTTGTGACGCTTTACAGTGACCATGTTTTTCTTCAACAACTTGCGTATAGAGGTTTCTGGTCATGTGGAGCATGATAATACTGTCAATTTTACAAATATCAGTGGGATTTTCCCCGAAATATTCAGAAATCCTCTAGAAAACTCTGATGCCTATATTTTTTGATTTCTTTCAAAATGCTATTGGAAAGAACTTGAAAAGTTACTTATCGTCACAAATCTTCACACTGAAGCAGCATTATTAGCTTCATAAGTAAACAGGGTGAGCACAACCAAGCATTGGCTCGGAATTGCAAGTATGTCGTTTAATTTGACTTCAGCCACTTCTAGGTGTGCGTAGAACTTATAGTTTCGAGTAAAGAAAAGCTGTTTTTTTTTCAGTACAATTCATTTAAAATTTAAATTCAAAGCTAGCGAAATTCAGCCAAGGAACCCTACGAATGATTATATTGAGCTCGCTCCACTCTACAGGAAATACAATTCTATTCATTTTAAATGTCCATCTGTGTGATCAGCATACTCGAGTTGATATATCTCAGTATGCTGTCATCAAAATGCACAAAAAAAGTTTTTTTTTGAATCCCTGGAGAGTACTCCAAGTTCCAAAAACCGACATGTCACTTATGACGATTTTCACATGCGGAATATGATTACAGATCATCTCAGACTTGAGTTCAATGCAAAAACTTCAAATCTATGAAAGGCCGGAAAACGACCTTATCTGCCCTCGTTCTTCACATTAGCTTCATTCTTTGAAACATACCACCATTGCTTTAGGTACTTTAAATGTTTGTAATGGTTCAACATTCACACCTGAAAAGAACAAAAAAATTTTTCTAAGAATATATTTATTATTTGAGATTTCTTTTATTGTTTAACTAACGAAACACTCACCAACCTTGATGATAAAATGTATCTCCAACAATTGTATCTTGAATATGTTTTGTATCACAAATAATATATCCAACATGACCAGCATATAATGCATCAGTTTTCACTCGATCAGGATACATAAATATTCCTAAATAAAGATGAAATTTTTTTTTCTTTGTCTATTAAATAAAATATTTTCAATATACCTGTTTCAAGTACCGTATAATTTTTTCCAGATAATTTACTTGTAACTTTATCTCCTGATCGAACAATACCATCGGTAACAGCAACATTAATAATTGTTGTATTAATATTTGATGAGAAAACTGAATCAAATATAAACAATCGAAGTAGACCTGTACGAGAATAATTCGGTGGTGGAAGTTGTTCAATAATTTGTTCTAATAATGTTTCACAATTAGTTCCATGTTTAGCTGATACTTGAATAATATTTTTAGATAATAATCCAAATTCTGATTCAATTTGAGCTATTGTTCTATCAATTTTTGCTTCTTTTAAATCAATTTTATTAATAACAGCAATAACTTCCATAAATGAATCACAAGCAAGTAAAAAATTAGCAACAGTTTGTGCTTGAATTCCTTGTGCAGCATCAACAAGAAGAATAGCTGATTGACATGCTGATAATGATCGTGCAACTTCAGTTGAAAAATCAACATGTCCAGGTGTATCAATTAAATTAAGTAGATATGTTTGATTTTTATATGGATAAAACATTGAAACAGCTGCTGCTTTTACAGTTATACCACGTTCTCTTTCAACATCAAGTTTATCAAGTACTTGACGATTTTCTTTTGATTTTGGTATTGTACCTGTTAATTCTAATAATCGATCAGCAAGTGTTGATTTTCCTCAAAAATAAAATTATTTTAGAAATTAAAGAAAAGAAAACTATGAAAAATCACTACCATGATCAACATGAGCAATAATACAAAAATTTCGAATTAATGATGTTTCAAATGTATCCATTTTAATCGAACGAAGAACTCGTTCGACAACTAACGGTGGTTGATTTTGTACATGTTGAAAACGGTAAGATACATAGATTCGTTGCAATGAACGCCATGTTCTATTTAAAAACAATGAAGTAAAATTAAATGATTGCATTTAATCAAAACATCTATAAAAAAAAAAGATTTCTTTTCAAATAGTAATTCAGTCATTTTTATTTCAATGTTCTCTATAAATTTTCATTCTTTGAATTATCTCAGTCGAACACTTGTGTTTTTTTTTTCTTCAATAAAATGATTAACAAATAAATCTCCTTAAAAAAACAATATTTATTTTTCTATCAAATCTAAAATTGATCATGACATGAACATTGTCCATGATGAAAATGATGTACACGTATATTATCTCTTAAAATAATATCACGTTGTTTTAATAAACTCAATTGTTTTATTCCTTCATGACACACATGACATATTGATTTTGTTGTTGTTAATTGAATACTTGTTGTTGGTAAAGTTAATATTAAATGTGTTACTATAGCTAAACGAATAGCTGTATGTCCACAAAATAATTTTTTAAGATCATTTTCATATATTTTCCAATTAATACCAATTGATTTTAAATCATTAATTACAATATTTAATTCAGAATATAATGAAGAAAATTTTGAAAGATTATTATCATCAAATTTATATATAATATAATTAGTTTTATCATTATTTTCAATTTCTGTCCAACATATTCCTGATGTTTGTTGTTGAAAATAATTAATAATTTCATTTGATGGTAATGAATTTGTCATATCAGAAAAAAGTAATAATAATAAAGGATCATCAGTAATATGATCATAGATTAATTTTGCATATTGAAGATTTTTTGAATGATAACATACCATAAAAAAAGTAGACCAAAGAAGAGAAATATTTTGTGATTTTGGTTTATATTGATGAATAAATGATTCGGCTTCATCAAAAAGTGAAGCACGAGCAAGTGTTGAAACCTAAATTTAACAAAAAATATTTTATCAATTTTAAACAATAACATTTCATATGTGAAAAAAACAAACTATGATTAAAAGATTTACACTTCCGTACATATTTGAACTAACGAAGGAAGGTTTCAAAGTGATAAATTTCTTTTAAGCTAAACCTATATCCAATTGATAGAGTCTAGTGAATAAGTAATTACCATAGAATGATTCGAACTATTAGACATTGTTTTACTCATTAGTGAATTTTTCCAGTAGGATCTTAGTTTTCAAGTGAAATTATACTTTTGAATTTTGATATAAAACTTAGCTTACGTAAAGACACCGATTAGACCAACTCGTAGAAAAAAAAATTCAAAATATTTTATGAAGTCTCTCAAAAAATATGGATTTTTTGGAAAGATTCATATCTTGGAGATGGTTGATTGAAAAATTCTGAAATTTTTTCTACAAATTAGTGGAATCAGTGCCCTTACGAAGGCAAACTTTCAGGTCAAAATTCGAAAATATGATTTCATTTGAGAACTAAGGTCCTCCAAGAAAAGTCCACTAACTATTCGAAATCTGAGGAACAAAGATCCAGCAGCTTGAATCACTTTAGGGTATTTACCCACTCACTAGGCCCCATCCATTGAATATAGTCTAAGCTTGAAAGTACGCGGTTAAAAATTGTATATGTCGAAAACGATGCAATCATTCAAATAACCGCTTGTTTTCTCACCAAAAGCTTCTGAATTGAGGATTATTGACCATGCTGATTCTGAATATAACCATAAGAAATTCTCTTAAGTCTTTATATGTTGGTTTTCTAGACGAACAAGTAGTATTTTGCCAAAATAGTTTTGGATCTACTCTGATTATAGATAATATTGAGTTGTCTATTAGACAATAATCTTTTCTGTTTTCCAAAAATAAGTCTTAAGTAAAACAATATAATCTGAAAGATTCCCACATGACAATGTTAATACGTATCTACTGTATGAACTAACATCGTTATATTTTCTGCAGTGACAAAATGATCTGACATACGAAAAATGACTGTTTTCTAGGCAATACGATATGCTCTATAATCAAGTTTGTTAGTCCGAAAAACCAGCATAGTCGATAACCTACAATTCACTAGCGCTCATTGAGAAAGTGAAAACAACGAGATATTGTTGCATATAAGATTGGATAGAGTTTCGTAACTTATTAGAATCATAATAAGAGTTATTTTTAAAAGGAGAAGATGAAATTTAAACTTTATGAAATTCTACTTTTATTATTATATATGAATTAGGATAGAAATATTTCATTGAATGATTACACAAATTTACTATAATGATTTTCAAATTTTCAAAGATCAAAAACCTAATAATTCGATGATTATTTTCAATGAAAAAAAACATTTTATATGCAACAGTTTTCTCTTCTTTCCTCTCTATGTTATTGAAAATTACAGATCACAAGAAAATATTGTTCTCAACATATTCAATATTCAACCGAATATCTTTAAGTTTGATGCCAAACAGAATAACCATTTCAAATTTTTTAATAAAATATTGTCTACTTTCAAGCAAAATAAATATTTAGGGCTTGTTGTGTGATATAAATTGATACAAAGGCCTACTAGTGATTAATACAAAATAGTGAAAGTTTCATGATAACTCAGCGACTTACAGACAGAAGACAATCAAAAATAATCTCTTACAAATCTCATCAAATGAGAAATTGAAATAATCTTTCGTATGAATAAAATGTTTTTCAGTGGTCATGCAATACTTTAAAGAAAAGTAGATGATATTTTGATAATTACCATAGGATATAGGCTGCTTTTCCCCAATCAGTAATGTCATGAAAGAAAAAAAATCAGAACTTGTCATGTCGTTCAATCCCGCTTGTCTATCACATGGTCGCTGAAGCAACCGAAACCACTCTATGCCAAGAGAAGAACACCTAGTCTATCTAGTCAGTGGCTCTTCTGAAACCGGGTGTGAGAGATAAACTGTTAAGACATTCTCTCCAATTGAATTATATAGAACGTGATTTGATAAATTCTTTTCTCCATTGTAGTTCAAATCAAATATATTAGACTTAACATTTTGTCTTTCATCTTTCCTTTAAAATTATATGAATTCATTCTCATTTAATTTTTACATTCTCATAAGTGAATTAAATATTGTAATCTATCTATTTCATAATTAAAGTAAAATATTTACCATTGCAGCAGCAACTTGTGACGTTTTATATTTATCTGGTATTATTTTATATATGTCTTGTGCTTCATGAACAAGACCACCAGTATATGCACAAGCATATAAAATCATTTTATAAACTTGTTCATTAAATATTAATTCAGATTTGACTTTTTCAAATAATTTTAATGCTTGTTGTCCTTGTCCATTAATTGCATAACCATGTAATAAATTTGCTAATGAAATATTAGTTTTTTGTTTAAGTAAATTAAATAATCGATAAGCTTCATTTAAATGTAAACAATGTGCATGCATATCAATTAAACCACTATGTAATGAAAGATTTCGTTCTATAATATATGATGGAATTATTCGATGAATATTTTCTGCTTGATGCATAAGTCCTAATTGATTACATGCATTAATTATATTTAAATAAATAAATGAATCAGGTAAAATAGATGATGATTGAAGTTGTTTGAATAAATTAAGAACTTCTACAGGTTGATTTATTGATAAATAGGTTTTCATTAATGTTGAATAAGCAACATTATCAACTATTGGAAGTAATTGATTAAATAATTCTCGAGCACGATCAATTGAACCACAATTACAATACATATTCATAATCTTTAAATAAAAGACAAGTCTGTTGGAACAGTTTCTACGGAATTAAAATGTGAAACACGATCTAGTTGTTGTTGCTAATCTCAAGAAGATTGTTTTATTCTATCTATTTTCAGATATATTTCTTCACCATTCTTTTATTTAATCCTCCAGAAATGTAATAAGAAAATAGTTGATATATCAGAATGAGACGTTATTGATATACGGTCTTTGATCATATATCAATAACGTCTGTGATAGTCTCTGACAGTCAAAATGCTCTTCACCGAAATTCGGTAATTTGCATTTCGATGACTGAAGCTATCAGCAGCATTCTGAGATGATATCAATAGTATATATATATATATGTGATAAATATTCAGAAAGAGTGAACGTAAGGAATGATCGCCGAAACGAAACTCACGACTATAGATGGTTGAAATACATTCGACGATAAGGTACATAACCTCTCTGACTAGCGGCTAGTCATGGCTTGGGAACGATCCAAATTTTTACTTTTATACTTCAATACTTCTTTTAAATCATGTTCCACAATAAAATGATTTCGAATTTTCTTTTTGATTTGATTCAAAAAACATACCGCTGTTGCTAATCGAATATTTGGTGGATCAAGAAGTCCAAGTCTTAGAATTTCATCATGTACATATTCTCCAATATCTAATCGATGACAATCAGTACATGCACTAAGTAGACATGTTGCTGATATAGCATCAAGTTCAATTATTTTGTTATTTAATATTTCATTTTCATATAATTCAATCGTTTTATTTGGTTGTCCATTCATATTGTAACCTGAAAAAACAAAAGTTTAATAAAACATTAATATTGTAATATATATTTTATCTTAAACTCACCTTCTCCTCACCTTTGAACATGGTACCAAAAAGACTAATATCAATTGGTAAATTTTTTATTGTTTTAACTTGTTGAAATATTTGTTCAGCTGATTGAATATTTTTTATTTTTGAATACATATAAATAAGTTTTATTTGAAGTTGATGATATTCTTGAATTTTTAATGTTTGATCATTTTGAATATATTTATGAATATTTTGACATATATTTAAATTATTTAATTCACCACATGCACGAATTATATTTAAATAACAATTAAAATCTGGTTTTATATTTATTATATTTAACATCCATTCAAATAAAGCTATTGTACGTATAGGTACATGTGTATTATTATAAGTTTTCATTAATTTATTTATTTCATATAATTCTTTTTCAATTGTTGATGGAGTTACATCAACAATTGATGATGATAGTAAACGAAATGATGATCGAATTAATGATAATCGACGAAAATATTGCATGATATACAATTGATGAACAGTAATAGAATGATGATTCATAAAATAATTCTTATTGGTTAGAAATTCAACATAATCAGAAATTTTTTCTAAAATATATTATAAAAGAAATCTTATCAATAAATAGAAAAATCTATTTTAAATAATATAATTATTTTCTATAAAATAACATCATTTTGATTTTATTCCATTGCTTTTGTTCTAACCCGCCAATGATTCTTGTTTGTCTTTTATTTCACTATCAATAAATTAAGTTTGATTCACATTTAAGATCTTAACATGAACGTTTGTACACCAAATATATCATGGCATGGATGCGATCCTGTTTATTCATGTGCAATCAATCCAATAGATTCCAAACGTTTAGCTACAGCTGGCATGCGAGGTAATCATCAATTTTTAAAATCAATAAAAAAAAAAAGAAAAACTTATTATTCATTATTTTCTTTAAGGTTCAATTTATCTTTGGGATATTGAATGGCCATCAATACAACAACCAACAATATCATTTGTATCTTCACTTTCTAGTGCACATTTAGAATCAGTAAATTGTATACGATGGAATTCAAAAGGAACACATTTAGCAAGTGGTAGTGATGATGGTAATATTTTTATTTGGACAAAAGCACCAACAGTAACAACTACTGATTCAAATGTAATTGTTTTATCAAAAACAAATCAACCATTGACAGCATCATCAACAACAATTACAACAACAACAACAGCAAATAATAATGATAATGATAATATACTTGGTTGGGATAAAGATCTACCAGAATCAAAAGAACGTTGGCTTAAAAGTTTACCATATAAAAGTCATTTAGAACCTGTTTTAGATTTAGCATGGTCAAGAGATGATCAATTACTTGTTAGTGGTTCAGTTGATAAAAAAGCTATTGTTGTAAGTTATATATTTTGATAAACAATTGAAGCCTTATTTTTTCAGAAAAATCGAAATCAAGAAAGATAGCCCGAAATCTGATCTTTCATAAAAGAAATGGTTTTTTTTATTTGATATGTCGTATTTTTGTCAAAAACTTTTTCGCTGCCTTCTACTTGAAAAGTATGCTTGTCTGATTGTGCATCCGAGAATTCTCGCAGGAACTACATTATAGCCAATTGATTTTTTGTTTGGAATAGCATTTAAAGTTGCAGAGCCGGTTTTTCTTTTAAACCAATAAAATAATTAAATATATAGAATGATGGCCCATAGAGAATTTCAAGTTATCAAATGACCGATTTTTAACCCATATTTGTTGAATATTTGCCGAAAACATTATGATATAGAGCTGAAAATTTTATGCAATTTGATTATATTTGACTCAAGATTGGTGTTTGAGGATACATCCTAACCTTTTAATCCTCATAGCGATCAGAGCTGAATACAGGATGACTTTTTCTGTCCTTCTCTTATAGCTAATTTGTTGCGTATTATTTTTAAATACAACATTTAAAGTTTTCTATAATGGCTAATGTTATAAATAGAAGAAAATATAGCAACATCTTGATTTATTATTTTAATAATATGCTCGTCATCACAGAAAACAAATATTAAAAACAAAATATGAACTTATGGTGTTTTATCGCCATTGTCTGAACATATACTAGATGCTATTATTAAAAAAAAAATTGAACAATGGAAGAGTGCTTGATAATAAAAATTATACGAAGAAGAAAATATACAAAACAGAAGTGGGTATAGGACAACGGTTTTTTGTCCTGTCCTGTATTCAGTTCTGAGAGTGATTCCAGAAGAGTCACTGATGAAACAATCATTGCAATAGAATATTGGTGTCTTCTAGAATACTGTGGGGGTTGTCCCGAATGCCTTGCGGGATGAGACAAACGTGATTTTTCGTGATTCAGAATTGTCCCTCAAGACTCTAGTGTCTCCAATATATTAATAATATGGACAACTCAATTAGACGCACTCTCATATAGTCACTCCAATGATCATTGGAGGAAGAACGATTTGACAAAAATGGTGTATGAATCCTTCCGTAAATTTGATATAGTTCGACAGAAAAACGTCGTAGAGACCTCAGAGACGTTATATTTTGTAGAGAATGATTTGTTCTACCATTTCGTGTGATGTAAGCAGATTTTATGCGTAAGTTGTCGGCGCTGAAAAACTAAGTTCGGTTTTCTGAAAAAATTCGTAGTGACTGTTCTGTGTTTTCACACCTTTTTTTTCTACCTAGCTTTTGCAAAAACTTTCTACTAGTATTGATACCCATAGTAGACATTGTATGACTATTCCAGTTTTCAATTCCATATTTCCTTCATTTTCTACCTACGAGTACTCCATTAACCAAAGAGAGCAAAAGAGTTAAATATTTAACTTTTTTTTTCTTTGTATTTTAGTGGAATGTTGCTAAACGTGAGAAAATCTCAATAATTGTTGATCCAAAAGGTTTTGTACAAGGTGTTGCTATACATCCATGGCGTAAATATATAGCAGTAATGAGTACTGATCGTTCATTACGTATCTATGCAATGAAAGGTGAAACTGGTTCAATATCACGATGTGTATATAATATACGTAAAATAAAACCAGCAAATATCAAACAAGAAAATGGTGCATTAATGTTTATTGATGAAACATCGTTAACATTTTTTCGACGTTGTGCTTATTTACCTGATGGTAGTCAATTAATTGTATCAGCTGGTTGTTTAGATAAAGCATTTTTAGATGCATATAATAATGAAGAAAATATTGAAGAAAAAGATGAAATTAATAATCAACAAAATGATTTTGATGATCCTGATATACAAATTATACAAGATGGTGGTGTTAATGAAGAAAAATTTGGATCGACACCATGTATAATATTGATTTAATTAAAATATTTTTGAATCTTTTGTTTTTGTTTTTTAATTTCTATTATCTTTGTTCTATTTTAGTACCAGCTAAATTAATCGATGTTAATTGTGCTTATGTATTTGCAACATCTGGTCCTAAATTTGATCGACCTTTATCAATTATACCAATTATGAATGATCAAGAAGTTATAGCTATATCAGTATGTCCTTCTCTATTTCCATCGACATCATCTGTTGCACCATATCGAATGCTTTTTGCATTAATTACTAAGACATCATTATTCTTTTATGATCAATTGTCATTAGAACCATTTGCATATGCACGTCGTATTCATTTATTGTCACTTACTGATGGTTGTTGGTCACATGATGGTCGTCTTTTTATTGCATCATCAGAAGATGGATATTTAACATTTGTTACTTTTACTGAACAATGTCTTGGTGGAACATGTTTACCTGATTCAGATAAAATCTTAGATGATATGATGAACAATGCGTTAATACCACCAACAACAAATGTAACGACAACTGTAACACCATCATCATCATCATCATTAATAGTAGCAACAATACAACAAAAGAAAAAATGATGTAATCAGAGTATTTTTGTTCTCTTCTTTTCTGTATAAACATAGTGATTATTATTATTAGTTCTAATAAAAACATTGTATGTATATAGACTTAATGTATTAAGTTTTCAAAAGGAAAAAAGGAAGCGTAGATAAATATAAAAAGACAATAGAAAATATAATGGGTAGCAATAGGTATGTGCGCTTATATTTTTATTAAAATGTGATTCATAATCGGCTAGATTAAAAAGTCTTTGAATAACATGTCTACTCATTGTTTGTCGATTATGAATTTAATAAAATTAATATTCCGAATAACTTAAAATATAGGAAAGAAATCTTTTTATGTTTCAGTTAATAGAACAAAGTGTTTGTGAAAAATATTTTCTCATGTAAAAAGTAGTTGTTTAAAAAAATATTCATAAATTTTGATTTTTATAAGTTCTAGCTTATTGTAAAGATAAAAACAAAAACAATATTTTTGATTTATTGAGATATTTACTCATAGCAAATCAGTCGTAAATCAGAAAAAAATTCTGAATATAAATTTGTCAAGAATATCAAATTCTCATTTTAGCTGACTAATTTTGATTCTCTCTAATGACTTATAAATGGACGAAAATTGAATAGACATATTGCACATAGACTTTTTATGTACAGATTAAAAGACAATGAAAACGCACAAGAACAGTATACATAACTATTTTCTTCGTTGTCTTTCGCTCTCTCTCTCTCGTTTATTGTATGCTTGATGTCTATGTATTTGGCTCGAGCACATACAATACAATCCGCCGCCCACATTTCTTTCTCTCTCTCTCTCTCTCGGGTTTTTTTCTTTTCCTTTACGAGTGATGATTTTTTGATTATGATGAACCGACGCTAAGCAAGCAAGCTACGTGCTTACTCTGCTGTTCAA